>CAUYRH010117644.1:0-62676 GCA_963574655.1 Perodicticus potto | reverse complement strand
GGGAGGGTGGGACGGAGGGAGGGTAGTTGGTGGGGCCACCCCTACGGTGCATCTTAGAAGGGTACAGGCGAACCTTGCTAAATGCAGAATACAAATGTCTTCATATAATCACGGAGAAATTGCCGGGAGGGCTATGTTAATCAGGTTCATGAAAATAGTTAAGATTGTATATGAAGCCAGCACATTGTACCCCTTGATTACACTATTATACACAGCTATGATTTAATGATAAAGATTAAAAAAAAAAAAAAAAGCATGGGAAGACACGACACCCTCATTTCACGCCCTAACTCCATCCATTAGTATTCAAGCAATATTAGTGGGTTACCCTTTGGGACACTGGCGGGAAAGAACTGGCTGAAGCTGTAAGGAAACTTCCTGTGGTTCAGGGAGCCATCAGGAAAAACCTCCTTATTCTTGTAAAAATTTCCCAAACTTTCGGGGCCAGGTTTCTATGGCTGGCTGAGAGTCAGCCTCAGTTAGAATCTTGCCAAATTGAGCATCAACAGCTCATTTGGCTTGGAAGAAAAAGCAATGAGAAACAACTGACGTTTGTATACTCGAAATTATGAGCTGTTTCTCTAACAAAGAGACCAAACACTTTCGGCTTGTTTTACAGTAAACATACACATTGAACAATCTGGCTGGCTAGCAGCTGGCTGTGCATATGTAGGGCATATGTGAACACATATGGGTGCATAAAACTCACATATGCTGACTTAAAAGGACACTGTCAAGTCATTTTATGGCTTTTTTTGTTCTCTGGGCTCTATTGTTTATAAAATCTTCTTAGAAGCTTAAAAATACAATTTCTTTCCCTACTGATTTTTGTTCTTTTTTTTTTTCTTTTTTAAAGGAAGTATTTGGAGTGGCACTCAAATGAATGGGACTGGTTTTATTCAATACCTAATCCTACTTAAACACATACAGCAAAGCACTCGAGAGACAGTTCTCCTGAAGAGAAAAACAGCCATATCCTGCCTGCAGAGTGGACATGTCAGAATGGAACAGTACTGCTCTGGCATCCTAGGACTTCTAGTGCATGTCAGATAGCCCACATCAGACATTGGTGACTGTGGTCAATCCTATTTGCTACTCTGTAAAACATAATTTAGCAATATTCTTCTAGCTTCTTTACTAAGTAGAAATCCTCTTACAAACTGTTTGCTTGGAGCAAAGGCTGTGAAGAGTCAAATCAAAATGTCCAAAAAACCTAAGATGATGCTCAAAAATCACAACGAGTCGGGGGAACAAAGACAGAAACAAGGACAAGGTATCACTTTATACTCACGGGGTTGCAACAACAAAAAGTAAAACCACACGTGACTCCTGAATGTGCAAAGCAAAGGGTTCTTTCATACATTCCTGGTGAAAATGAGAATTTGAAACAGAGTTGTGGAAATGAATCTGGCAACATTTCTTAAAATTAAAAATACATACCCTTCAATCCAGCTTTCCTCAAATGGGCACCTGACACGCAGAAACCGCAGCCGTCAGTATGTGGGGATGGAGACGCGGTGATTCCACAGCAGTCTTGCTATGGTGCCAAAAAGAAAAGAAAACCAGCCTACATCTGTCAGCAGGGACTGTTGTTGAATAAATTAAGGTAGTACACCGCGGAATATTAGGTGACCCCTGAAAAGATTGACTTAAGAAGATTATTACCTGGTGGTGTTGAGAGAGAAAGAAAGATGTATAGAAAAGCTTATAAGGTGAGCCCATTTTCTAAATCAGTGAGCAGAAAAATTTTATATGTATTCCTTTGCCTTCCTGTAATTTATCTATTCCTGTACTCATTTGTGTAAGGTTATATGATTGAAAAATATGGATGAATGTATACTAGATGGTTAAGATGGGTCCTCTGGAAGAGTGGGGGGACTGTGGTGGTGGGTCTGACACAGGAAAAATGCATGATGAAATAGTCATATTGAGGCTAAATTATATATGCATATGTATGCAAAGGAATTCTTGAAATAAGAGATCATTAAAATAAAACATTCTCATCTTCTGCCAGAATCCCCATGGATAGAGACGCAGGAGGGTGTGAAAGTTATGGAAGAAGAAAGATAACTGTGGAAACCTGAGCATGAGGTTGGCTGAAGATCTGTGTGAGTAAGATTGGGAAGTGCAGAGTGGTTCAACCATTTCAGGGTACTGGTGCCACCAAGTGGTGTCTGAAGCAATTGTTGGTGGCATTTTATTACCCCATCAGTGACAGAACCTGGTGGCTTACCTGTGCCTTCTGTGATATCAAGCAGAATGTGGAGGGCTCTGGTTCTCCCTGGATGCAGCACAGGCCTGAGACCCTGGCACTCACATGAGCGGGAAGCATGAAAATGAGTAGGGAGCAAACAGCTTTGCCTGGAATCTAGCGCACCTTGGCACCTTGGTCTCTCCTCTGGCAGGCGCTCTGCCAGGCCTGACCTTTCCCTGGCAAGTCCCTTGAGGTGTGGGCAGTAATTGCTAACTACTTGGAGTAATTTTACAACTTGTATGATTTCTTTAATCTCTTTAATGGCCACCATCCTTGCTCAGTCTCTCATTCTTTCCTTCCTGGTGTGATAAGAATGTTCTCAGGCTTTGCCGGCCTCAATCCCTCTCTGCTGTAATCCTGCCATAACCCCCATCCACGGTAAGTTTCCTGTAGTCCTGCTCATTTCATGACTCTGCTCGGAAGCCTTCACTGTTTCTCCCTGCCCTCCAGTGAAGTCCGAATGCAGAACACAGGCTTTTAATAGAGGGACCACAGCGTTTCAGTTTCCTTCCACTGTCTCAGTGTGACTGCAGTGACTTTACTCACTCTCAAAAGTGCCCTGGTTTACGGAGTACACTATTTGGGATTCCCGAGCTCTTGATCCTCCTTCCTGTAATACATACATCGACAGAGGAAGCTCTCAGAAGAATATATAAAGTTTGTGGTAGATAGAGAAATTAGACCCAGGTAGGGACCTCTCTGCACATCGGGGGACGTGTGTTATGTTCAAACATTTTCTCTGAACAGTCAAAAGCGAGACATAAATTATTTGGGATAATAATTTATACATTTATTGTCTATTTAACATTTATTGTCTTCTGTCTTTTAAATTATAAGTGGAGTTTTAAAATTCTAATGAGAAAATCTCCCTTTATGTTTTTCTAATTTTTTTCATTTTTATAGATAATGATAGGTAATTTTTTATTAAATCATATATATATAGAGAGAGAGATCCTGAACACATTTATGCCTTTGTGGGATTCAGTGTGTTGATTATTTGTACAAATCGGAGTGCTTACATCCTACTAATTAACTTAGCTTTCACCTCATTTTCCTTAATCACAGTGTTAAGACATTTGTGTTCAATACTTGATAGATTTGACTTGTACCCTTGCAATATGCTCCATAGCTGTGGTCCCACCATTAACCCTCCCTCTATCGAACCACCCCCTCCCTTCCCACCTACCCTTCCCTCCTTCATGCTGGACTATAGTTCTGATTCATCTCTCATAAGAAAGTGTGAGTGATTATAAATTGGTTTTATAGTAGTACTGAGTGCATTGGATATTTTTTTCCATTCCTCAGATACTTTACTAAGAAGAACATATTCCAGCTCCATCCATGTAAACACAAAAGAGGTAAAGTCTCCATCTTTTTTAATGCTGCATAGTATTCCATGGTGTACATATACCATAATTTATTAATCTATTCATGGGTCAATGGGCACTTGGGCTTATTCCATGACATGGCAATTATGAATTAAGCTGCAATGAACAATCTGGTGCAAATATCTTTGTTGTCAAGTGATTTTTTGTCTTTTGGATATACACCTAGTAGAGGAATTGCAGGATTAAACAGCAGGTCTACATTTAGATCCCTGAATGGTCTCCAAACTTCTATAGCCAAGACATTACTCAAAAATAAAAACAAATCAGGAGGTATCACGCTACCAGACTTAAAGACTATACTATAAATCTATAGTGATCAAAATAGCATGGAACTGGCACAAAAATAGAGATGTAGATGTATGGAACAGAATTGAAAACCAAGAGATGAACCCAGACACTTATCATCATTTGATCTTTGATAAGCCTATCAAAAATATAAATTGGGGGAAAGGTTCCCTATTTAACAAATGGTGCTGGGTGAATTGGCTGGCGACTTGTAGAAGACTGAAATTGGACTCACACCTTTCTCCTCTAACAAAAATTGACTCTCACTGGTTAAAGGACTTAAACTTAAGACATAAAACTATAAAAATTCTTGGAGACAGTACAGGGGAAACACTTGAAAAAATTGGCTTTGGAGAATACTTTATGAGGAGGACCCCCCCGGGGAATTGAAGCAACATCAAAAATACATTACTGGGATTGAACAAACTAAAAAGTTTCTGCACTGCCAAGAACCCAGTAAGTAAAGCAAGTAGACAGCCCTCAGAATGGGAGAGGAATTTTACACGTTATATTTCCGACAAAGGTCTAATAATCAGAATCCACAGAGAACTCAAACTTATTAATAAGAAAAGAACAAGTGATCCCATTTCATTGTGGGCAAGAGACACGAACAAGCTTCTCTGAAGAAGACAGGCACATGGTCTACAGACACATGAAAAAATACTCATCATCTTTAATCATCAGAGAAATGCAAACTAAAACCACTTTGAGATATCATCTAACTCCAGTAAGAGTAGTCCACATCATAAAATGATAGATAATTTTTATAGATAAATGTATACATAAAAGTTGTATACATTTTTGGAGTACATGTGATATTTTGATACAGGCTTACAGTGTGTTATGATTAAATCTAGGTAATTGGAATCTCCATTGCCTAAAACATTTATCATTGCTTTCTGTTGGGAACATTCTAAATCTAGTATTTTAGTTATTTTGAAATGTAAAATAAGCTATATTTGCTGTGTTTTGCTACTGAACACTAGCTAAATCTTATTCCTTCTATCAGACTGTATTTTTGTGCCCATTAACCAAACTGTCTTTACCCCTCCTCCCCACTGCCCTCCCTGGCCTGTAGTAACCACCACTGTATTGGCTGCCTCCCAAGATCAGTATCTTTGTCTCCCACATGTGTGAGAACATGCGACATTTGTTTTATTGAGCTTGGCTTACTTCCATTAACACAATTTCCTCCTGTTCCATCCATGTTGTTGCAAATGACAGGACGTCATTCTTTTTTAAGGAAGAATAATATTCCACTCTGCCTCACTTTCTTATCCACTCATCTATCACTGGGTAAGTAGGTTGATTCCACATCTTGGCTGTCATGAATGGTACTGCTACCTTCATATTTTTTATGTAGTTCTTTTAGTTCTTCACAAATGATATGAGCCCTATTTGGGACTCAGCAAATACCACACTCATAAGTCATTACCAAATGAGAAGAATATTCAACTAGATAATAGTATGGAAATGCTCAAAGTCTTGTGGAGGGAGAAGCATCAGACTATGAGGTCCTTCAGCACCAAAGGTCCTGATTTATTTATCCGGCAGCTAGCACAGTGTGTGGTGCATCCATGCTACTGAGCAGAACTTGGAACAGACTTTGCCAGTTTGAAGGATTAAAATTTGGGTCCTGTATTTCGGTTTAAGTCATTTGTTATTTCCGCATGTTACATTTTGGTGTTAACAGCCTATTGATAGTTGAATATGCATTTTTAGGGAAATGCTTTGCTCTTAGCTCAACATCAGTAGGAGTGCTTTGTGAGTTTTTTCCCAGAGTGGACAGGAATGTGAGCTCAGCCCTCATTTTCTCTTACTCAGTTTGTTTCATCACCACTTAAGTACGTTTTCAAGATAACCATAGTCTGTGTTCTCAAAAAGGGTTTTACGTAAGAGCTAGGTGACCTCTACAGATAGGCTTGGAGCTGTGGCCTCATTAACAAGTGCTCACCAAATGACCAGATCATCGTGGGGCAGCTCTTTAGCTCTCTTTTATGGTCTGGTCTTGGTCCAGTCTAAAGTGCAGACAGGTGGAATTTCAGCCAAGCTACTCTTGGGCTTGTAGACAGCCATTCACTCAGGGCCATCCATTATCTCCAGGGGTTCCTCCAGGTGCTGGACCGGACCGTCCCTCCAACTGCACACATTGCACACTCAGGAGCACACAGGGCCAGCTTTGCCTTGTCCTGTCAGTGGGTGAGTAAACCGCTCTCTCTACCTTCTTGTCCAAGACAACTCATGAAGTATTTTCCTGATCGCATCAACATCAGCGGGGCAGCATCAGGCCTTGGACATAAGGGAGCATGTACAGGTCTTTGGTATATGTTTCTCCTTTGTCTCCAAGTGTGTTTAATGAATCTTCATACTTTAGACACAAGGAAATGCTTGTTCATGTTTGTAAGGATGCCTCAGCTTTTGATTTCTTTCAGGCCGGGCCTGTGTAAAATTTGGGTCTGACTGCCTGGATTGGAATCCCAGCCCTGTCACTCACTAGCTTTGTGAATTTGATCAAAAATGATGCAACTTCTCTGTGGTTTTTCTCTGCATTGTGGGGATAATAATTTATCTCTTGGGTTTAAATATTATTTTTAAACAGCTATACTGAAACATAATTCACATAATACAAAATCATCCATTTTAAGTGTTCAAGTCAGTATTTTCTAGTATGTTACAGATTTTGTGCAACCAACCCCACAATGTAATTTTAGAACATGTCATCATTCACCAAAGAAGCAAACCCATCAGCAATCACTCCCCATCCCCGCTCATAGCTTTTAAATGAGGCTTAAAGGAATTAATTTATAAAAAGCATTTAAAATATTGTCTGGCACCTAGGAAGTGATGTAAGTGTTTTTCTATTATTATTGTTGTTGATCTTATTATTATCAATATTATTACTATTATCTTTGTACCCTTGGTCAACATAGCACCTGATATGAAGTTCTTGCTGAACAAATGAAACAATAAAAGATAGTGGAAAACAACAGAATTTCTTCCGCATTCGAAGTAATAGTGAGGAGAAGTGCCTGGCATGAGGCATCCTGCAGACATGACCAAGTGACGATGGTATCTCTGTGTGAGAGCATAGTGTTTTACTGAAGAAAGACACTTACCGTGGGCTTTCACTACAACGGCTTGATCTGATGGTGCTGTACAAGAAGAGAGGAAAATTAGTCCCCAGTCCTGAGTGCCAGCAAGTAGACTTGTGACGGAGGAAAAACCACAGATGCTGAACCTCTGTTCAGTTACCTACAAAATGCCATTGGATTCACTACATGATTTATGACGCTATTCCTCTTCTCATATCCAGGATATTGCCCACCAATAAATGTCATGAGAATTTTATTTATTATTTATATTTTAACGTTTTATCATAGATTTGTGTTTGTTTTATGGTAGTGAATGACAAAATAAACTAGTATAATAAACATACATCTCATGCATTCACGACATACCTTTTTGTTAATTTTAAAAATATTTCTAAGCTACCTAGTTTGTCTTTTTTTTAATTGTCACAAATCCCCAAAGCATTTCCTATATACTGTATTTACTTATTTAAATATGCAAATATTCAAACCTGGTTCTTCAGGACTCACCTGTACTTTATTTTCTCACTCTAAGATACATATTTAAAAGAAAGGTTTCTGAAATTGAGAAATATCTTACAAATGATATATAAATTGAGTAGGGCGGCTCTCTCCCCCACTCCCCTTCTCCTGAAAAGCTGATAATTAAAGTGGTACAACCCACAATCAATGCTGAAGTAGAATCAAAGAAATTTGAGGATTGTTTTATTTACACTTGTTGCCAAACCATGGACATTTACAGCTCCTTGTTGGAGTCTTTCTTCTGGAACATCATCTGGTCAGTCCAAAGCTGACTCTTACTGATGACAAGTTGCTCCCATTCATATAAGTGGGCCTTGTGCCTTTCCCCCACCCCAAAGCAGGGCTGTGACCATGGATCGATACCTGTTTGTTGCCCTGTTAAATTAATATGCCCTTGAAAGAGACCATGACAGTTTCTGACACCAGTGACAGTGAGTTAGGGACAGTGCTGAGTTAGGGTGAGGACTGGGCATTGGTTGGTGAAGGGTTGGGCACAAAGAAAAGGGTCGAGGCCCTGATGCCCCCCAACCTGCCTCAAGGGTGACCCCAGAATGTGTCAGTCACGTTGCTTTCTGTCCTCTCTGTTAGTTGCAACTTACCCTCCCTTGACAATGAGCCATCTGGGAGAACAGACGTCGGAAGGCAGCCATTCTTCTCCCTCCCAGGTCTAGGACTGAGTGATAGGATCAGGGAGGTTTTCATCACCTGCCAGTCCCTTTCCTGTGACCTGACCTCCTTAGAATGACAACCACACACTGTAGGCTTTGTTCTGAAACGTCTCTTGCATTTGTTTTGATTTCTTTTCTATTCCAGAAAAATAGCCTCTACTCTGCTGTCCATGCTCTCTGCCGCCTGCTCCTTTCTTGAGCCCGTTCTCCCCACCAGCTCTGACTAGTGGCCGTGGTGAGACCAGCCCCCTCTCCTCTCCCGCTCTCCCGTTTAATAAGACATCTGTCCTGCCTCCCGCTACCCTCCAGGTGACTCCTCCGTCCCTCACGCACAGGCAGACACTCCAGATCTGGTTTCTGTTTGGACCTTAGGGAAAGAAAGGCTGCACTGAATTTCCTCAGTGTGAGGACGTCATGGATATTGTCACCCTATTGACATGACACAAACTCTTCAAGGAAAAACAAAAAAGGAAAAGACTGACTTTTCTGGTTTTGCTCTTGAAACAGCAACAGTCAAGGGCACCGTGAGCCCTTTGCAGTCAGACCTTGTCAGAGTTCCCCAAGGTGGCTTCTTCGTGATTAGCCGGAGCAGAGGCCCCTTATAGTCGTCAGGAGCAAATGTCTGATAGAAGGGGCTCCTCCAGAGATGACTTTTTCTTCTTTCCCTCACAGAGCTGAACATTTAATTGGTTTACCTTACGTAAGTGTGGAAAAAGTAGGATTGTGTTCTCATGGAAGGGTGTAATTAGCTCCTTGACGTGTTGACAGCTCCAAACCATAATCCAAGAGGTTTCTACTAGCCTGGGGACTGGGGGGTGGTGCAGGCAGGGTCCTGGATGGCTTTCGTGTTGAGGGGCTGGGAGGGTGGTGCAGGCAGCGTCCTGGATGGCTTCTGTGTTGAGGGACAGGGCCAGTCTTCTCAAACATGGCCGTGCAGGTCACCACAAAGTGAACACCTGTGATCTGGGGAGCCGGATGCTCTGCTGCGGCCACCATCACAGGACCAGTGAGGACACAGGTTCCTTCAGCAGTGGAAGCTTTGGGCAGGTGGCTGTCAAGTTTCCCGGGACCTCCCCTTCACAGAAGTCAAATCCAGAGAGTTCTATCATTAGGAAATCAACAGCCACCTCAGCCCTCAATGTCAGTTTTTCTATTCCTCTTTTTGTTAGTCAAGTCTAGTGAAAAGATATTTTAAATCTTAAGTGCTGATTTTAATCAAATATTACAAGTCCCCCCACCTCTCCCAACCATGAAACCCGTAACAGTAACGGCTTCTTTAAAGAGTTAACTGCTGTTCAGTGTGCACTGGAGCTCACACCCCCAGTGTTCTGAGGCTGCCATAGTGAGTTAGCTTTGGGGTTTCTAGGATTATCTCGCTTTCCCCTTGGCCCACAGCTACAGCTTGCCTTGAAGAGAAGTTTTGGATCCTTCACAGAAGATGCCTTCAGTGCGGTTTCCGAGTGCAGCGACTCCTTTAATAGGCCACATCCTACACAACACAGTGACCTCCAGCCAGATCCAACTGGGACTTGAAAGGTGAAAGGGCACCCACAGAACCAACCCAACCAACACACTGGTGATGGGACCACAACTGGGGGAAAAACCCCAGAGGACCAAATTGTTTCTCTCTGCCTGTGGATTGTTAGGAGAAAGAGGCAAATGAATAAAGGATATCCTTACATTGGAGGTACAAACATCCAACTTACATACAACGTACAACTCACACATACGAACAGAAGCTATTATAGTAAGTCCCCGAGTTGCGACCATCTGACGGGCATCTGACTTGTACTTAGGAACAGAGGCTATTACAGATAATAGGTAAGTGTACCTATTCCAACTTACGAATTCAGCTTAAGAACAAATCTACAGAACCTATTTTGTCCATAACCTGGAGACCACCTGTAAATAGTTTTAAAGCTTTATGTTATGTGTGTCTGCCCTCACCTGGAATGGGAGACATATATAATAACAAAAAGAAGAACAGTGCCTGGAACATTACCAAATGTAATGATGATTCCTCAAGTGAATAAATAGTGCTCCCTTTAGAACACCAAAGAAATACAGGGTGTCCATATTTTAAATTGCATACGAACTTTATGGGCACCCTGTGTGTGTATGTATATGTCTATATATATATATGTACACATATTTCTCTCTCTATAGATAGATAGATATATACAGAGGGTGCCTAAAATGTATACACATTTTACAAAAGGAAAAATAACTGTATTAAAATTGTAATACTCAATATATACTGACAAGAAAAGATGAACATGAGTCACATTTAACTTCTGCAATTACAAGAGGTTCTCAAAGTGGTCACCAACAGCTTCCACACACTTTTATTACAGTGAACCTGTGCTTGAGTGCCGCTGACCAAAGCATCTCCTCGTATCACTGCACATGTAGTAATTTCAATCTCCTCCCAAAGGACCCCCCGTGTAGCTGGTTTTCTACAGTATACCACATCCTCTGAGGTCCCCCTTTAGGTAGGCGTCGAGGGAGGGGGATGTCAAGTACCACTTCAAACTGGCCTGCGCTCTTCCGTGACACCTGTGCTTTTGCCATTTTCTTTGAATATCCTGCCTGTCTCAGGGTGACACATTTGATAAACACCATTTTTTCAGTAGATGTGACACTACACTTTGCTATGGTAATTCAATTCAATTTTTAAAGGTAATGCACAGATAACATCTCTTAAAATATGCACACATTTTTGGCACCCCAGTAGATAGATGCATAGATAAATATAGATATATAGTGTAAATATTTCCACACAATAACTTTAAGAATCTGATTTAGGTGCTATTATCATCCTGATTTCAAAGACAGGACTGAGGCATTGAAAGGGTTAAGAAAACCTTGCAAGGTCATGTAGCTAGTAGGTGACAGCATTCAAATACAGACAGTTGTTGGGAAGTCATCAGTTACTAAGGAAAATCCCTACATTTGGTTCCCTAGGGTTGCTCACCTGAAGCAGAAAAAACAGAATAGTTGCATAACCTTAGCAAAGCCAATGACTAGGAGTTCTGTTTCTACTTCACTTGGGTTTTGCATAAAAAAAAAAAAGCATGTTATATTCACTTAAGAGGGATTGGCAGTGACTGGCAGCCTGCTCTGGGCCAGACACTGTCCTGAGCCTGCTTCTAGACAGCAAGTCCTGGAGAATTCTGAGCCTCGATTTATGGATGAGTGAATTGAGGCTTGGAGAGTGGACATGTCTTGCTTGAGGTCACATTGTTGTTCCATGGCTGAGCTGGGACTCAGATCTGGGCCCATTTGACTCAGAAGTTTATTTCATCCTTGGTGAAACCTCACATTTCTTCAGGCATTTCTGGTTGATCTGTCTTTTCAGCATTGTTAGGCAGCAACATGCTCAGGAATATGTATTTAAACAGGTGAATGTTCCAAAAAGAATTTCGTAAGCTTTGTTCTTGCCACAAAATATTAGTGAAGCAAATAAGAGAAGTTCTTGCCAAACTCAAATTGGGATTTTTCCTCTTCTGTATTTTCCTTGCACACATTTCCCATTACAATCACATTTTAATCTTAAATAACCATGGTATTCTGGTTACAAATGTAAAAAGAAATATATGCAAAAGAATCTGCTAGGCATCTGGTTGAGTATATTGTTATACCACAGATTTCACTGTGAATTGTTTTGAATGAAAATATATACTTCTGCAATTCTCAATTAACCTTGAGCTTTCTTACTAGAATACAGTTGACCTTCTTAGTTAATGTTAGCGATTAACAATACATAAAGGAAGTCTTAATGATGTTTCTGTGTTTGTAAGGATCATGAAGGTAAAAGCTGTGGTTGCAAACACTGAATTGAGCAGCAGCATAATGAATGCTGTGGAACGAATGGCAGGGATTGACGTAGCTTGAACTATGGAATGGGCAAGGTTTGGGTGCTTCCTTGTTGTTCTTGACCTTCTTTCTCCTCCTGCTGATCAGTTCCTGGTCAACTTATTGTCCCACCTGCTGTTCCAGTTTGCTATGAGCACTAAGTAAGATAATCTGGTCAAAACCAATGTTTGTGACTTACCGAGTTATTTCTTGGGGAAGTATTTATGATTTCCAAATGGAACTAGATATGTCTGTTAAGTCCATTTGTTCTAGGGTCATGTTTAAGTCCATTACTTCTTTATTTAGTTTCTGTTTGGAGGATCTGTCCAGTATTGTCAAAAGGGTGTTAAAATCTCCAACTATTATGCTGGGAAGATGTCATATTGCTCAGATAATTTAGGGTTTGTTTTATGTATTGAGGAGTGTTTGGGTTGGGTGCATAAATGTGAAGTATTGAAATCTCTTCATGTCGTATGCTTTCCTTGATCACTATGTAGTGCCCATTCTTGCCTTTCCTTATTTTTTGTTGGTTTAAATCCAATTGTATCTGAAAATAAGATTGCAACTCCTGCTTTTTTCTGATTTCCATTTTCCATTATTGTTTTCCATCCCTTCACCCTGAGTCTCCTATTATCCTTAGAGGTTAGACCTGTTTCTTGGAGACAGAAGATATCAGACTTGAGTTTTTGTATCCAGTTAGCCAGCCTGTGCCTCTTTAGTGAGGAATTTAAGCCATTAGCTTTTATTGAGAAAATCGATAGGCATGGTGGAGTTTTGGTCATCTTGCTTTCCAGAGGTCCAGAGCTTATTTTTTTCCTTGTGCCATTGTGGAAGTGAGGCTTTTTTCTTTAATTTCTGGGTGTGTTTACTTTGATGATGGACCATCATGCTGGTCATTATGAAGAATGGGTCTGAGTACTTTCTGTAGAGATGGTCTAGTTATGGCAAATTTCCTCAACATTTGCATGTTCAGTAAAATACTTGATTTCTCCATCAAAATGATACTCAGTTTGGCAGGGTACAGGATCCTGAAGTGGGGCTAGAGACAAGACTGAATGTCCATGTTAGAATTTTGCCATCCACAATAGGCCAGTTTGGGCAGAGTTGACTATTGATGCTTTAGATACACTCTGTATAAAACAGGAGAATGTTGCACTTCGTTTGCAGATAGCGTGGCTTTATCTTTACTGTGTCTTTGCTCCTGCCTTCATCTTTCCTCTAATTTCATGGTGCCAAGGGCAGGGCCAGGCCAAGCACCTACTGTCTGGTGTAGTATTCAAAGCACTCACCTCTTGTCTCTCTGTTTCAGTGCCACATGGGAAATTTTGTTTTCCTCTGTGTGTATCCACTTTGTGTGGTGTCTCTGATCCATAGATACTATTACCATATATTACAAAGGGCAAAAAGTGCTAAGCATATCAATAATCACACAATAGTAATAGTAATTCAAATAGTAATCTTGACAGAACCCCTCTGAATAATTTCTGTAATTTTCTAATATTCATCTAAGGGATTGACAAACTAAGATCCTCGGGCTAACCCCTGGCCAATGCTTGCTTTTGTGTGCCCAATAGTTTTTATGTATTTTAAATTTTTTTAAAAAGGGTGAATATTTTGTGCATTTGGGAACTATATGAAATTCAAACATCGGTGACCATAAATGAAGTTTGATGGGAGCACAGCCTTGCTTATGGATTTTCACATTTTCTCTGGCTGCTTTTGTACTACAATGGCAGAGTGAATAAAGCAACTGCAACAAAACCCTGCAAAGATTAAAATATTTGTTATCTGGTCTTTCACAGAAAAGTTTGCTGAACCCTGAATTAGTCACTCATCTGGAATGAAGTAGGAGAGCTTCCTGGAAATCATTGTCAAGCAGATCCACTTTCCCCTCGTCGGCATTTGTTTTCCCAGGAAGCTCTGCAAGCTTGATTAATTGCATCAGGGGTATTAATACTGGACAAACTCCTATTTGCCTTTGTTCCTGCCAAGCTATGTTGCCTGTAATGATTGTGTGTCACCAGTGCCCCTAAGGAAATAACAAAATAGAAACAGAAAGATGCGGAACTGGAAGTTGATAACATTACTAGGTTTATAATATAATTTTTCTGCCCTTTGTACATTTCAGTAACTGAGTTTAAAAACCATTATGAGTAAAGCAAGACAATAAATTATAACTAACAGACACAGTTCCCATCCATTAGCAAAATGTGAACAAATGAAGGTCCAGAGAAATTAAACAACCTTCCTAACATCATATATCTACTGAAAGGAAAAACCGTGACTAGAAACTATGTATCCCGACACCTCATTTCATTATTTCGCTTCTTGATGATGAAACTGCCATGCATATGATATTCTGAAGAATGAATACTCTAACAGATTTTATGGTGGGGCTCTTTTTTAAAGATAATTTCTAGGTAAAAGCTATGTAAAGGCATTTAGCTAATTAAATTCAATCTAATCTATTTACTTTGTTTATCAGTAGATAATGAAATTAACAGGATCTTAAGGAAATTTTTCCTTCTTTTTCACTCAAAAGAATAGGGTTGTTATTAGAAGTAGTTTGGGATTAATATTGACTGTCTCTATTGCCCCTAGATTCTCAACCATAATTAGTGGATCACAGATGCATATACTTGTCTTCTATGCCGATTTTTTTCCCCAGAGACAAGACTCTTTGCATGCACGTGCTTAGGTGGTAACATATCTCTGATCCAGGGTGCCACTTTGCTACCAGTGATTTGGCAGTGTGAGTTAATGGTTTTGGACACTGAAGTTTCTGCACTGTTAAAGTTTTTATAACCAGATCTCCCGGGGGTGATGAGTTTCTAGGCTTCTGAACATGTTTCCCCAACAAAGAGGCAAGTGTTTTGCAAAGATGCATCCTAGGCAGCTCCAAAGGGGCCACATTGCTTTAGAGAACAAGGCAAAGCTTATGCCTTTAGTATTTATTTATACATGAAAATCCACAGGGGGGGGGAAAGCACCAGATGTGTAGAATCAGAGAGAATTAAAGGATTAATGCTGTACATCAAAATGTGTGTGAATTTAGCGTCAGCATCCCCTTGAATTGATTTCCAGGATTCAGTCCTGGCAGTTCTGCTTTATTGATGGTGATTCTGTGTGCAATATAAGGATAAGCATCTGATTAGTTATTAATACAGAGTGTATTTATAGTCATCTTAACAGCTTAAATGTGTTATTTAATTGTTCTCTGATTTTTGTCCACACGTCTTTGTTTCTTTCAAAAAAGAGTTTGTTGGATTGTAACCAGTTTGAAACAAAGTATAGTGTAGTCAGATTATTAAAATAATGGCAGTTGGTGTGTGTGGGTGGTGGTTGTTTTACCTCCTCTAGCTTGGGGAGTGTGTACTCAATTGGTCCAACGATCAAATGATCTCATGATAGATAACATGTGTCACATTTACCACTATATGTCATATACTGAAGCCAGGAAAATGAATGGATACTTACTGTCTGCCTTGACTCCTGTCTCAGGGTAACTGATTTATGTTAATGACAATATAACTATTATGTTTATTATTATGTTGATGAGTTGAGGAAAAAACCCAAGACAAAGCCTCATAAAGCTTTTCCCCTCTCTTCCCCTTCCTACTTTCCTTCCTTCCTTTCTTGCTTCTTTTCTTCCTTCCTTCCTCCCTCCTTCTTTCCTTTCCTCCTTTCCTCCTGCTTTCCTATAGTTTGTTTTTTCTTCCTATAAAAAGTACACTACAGTTGTTCACCTACTCTTCTTCTCACCTGGGACAAGCAACATTAGCTGGAGACATGGAGACAGGTGGCTGAGCAGACTTTTTACATATATGGCTAATCAAGTCTAGGGTGGAAACAGAAAAAGAAAAAACACTTAGTAGTATCAACGTGAGGGGAGACACTTTCAATGCAGAGCTTCTCACTAAGCTTATTGAAGAGATTTCAGATGAAACAAACTGCTTGGTTGTAACAGTAATACGTGATGTAACAGGAGAGAAGTGGAGTGCGCGTCTCACAAAGTCACACAAGTGATAACATTTTTTCTGTTTTGCGTATTTCCCTTGTGTGTAACAGCACCTTGTTTGTGAAGTTTTGCATAATTGCAAATGTGGAATGCTTTTGTATTTAAATTCTGCTGTGGCTTTCGCTGGCATCTGTATGCAAATACATTATTCTCCAACAAAATAAGCTTAGTTTCTAGAACATTCCTTGTAGAAAGAAAAAAATCCATGAAAGTAGTAAGAGCTCTCAGAAGATGGTGTGTATAGGACGCACCTACACACTAGAATTGTGGTGTCAAATTAATATACATGTGGGTTCCTTAGAAGGAATGAACAACTTCATGGGTTTTTTTGGGTTTTTTTGCAGTTTTGGCAGGGGCTGGGTTTGAACCCACCACCTCCTGCATATGGGGCTGGCGCCCTACTCCTTTCAGCCACAGGCGCAGCCCTACTTCATGTGTTTTTAAAAAGAAATAAATAAGAATGAGCAGGTAGAGCAGAGAGGACTTTTTAGGGCACCAAAACTACTGTGTATGATACTAGAATGGAGGAAACATGTCATCCTACATTTGTCCAAATCCATACAATGCACAAAGCCAAGAGTCCACCCCAAGTTAAACTATGGTCTTGGGGTGAAAATGACGTGTCAAAGGAGGTTCTTAAATTGTCACAAATGTGATTCTCTGGTGGGGACACTGATAATGAGGGAGGTTATACACACATGAGGGAGGGGGATATGGGAAATCTTAGTACCTTGCTATCAATTTTGCTTTAAAACTAAAACTTTTTTTTTTGCAGTTTTTGGGCCAGGGCCAGGTTTGAACCTGCCACCTCTGGTATATGGGGCTGGCGCCTTACTCCTTTGAACCACAGGTGGCACCCTGAAACTAAAACTTAAAAAAAAATAAAGTCCTAAAAATAAAAAAGAAATGAAATGAATTATCCTTTTCTCACTCCTGTGTACATGGTTTATTACTAAAATGGCCCTGTGCTATGTCAGTCTCCTGTCTGCTCCAACTGAAACAAATGAACAAAAACCTTTTCATTAGCCAAAGAATAAGATGAGAAGAAAGGAAAAGTCCTGATTAAACAGCTCAGGTAGTAGAAATTTCTCAGGAAACTTTTTGGAGGGGTACAGTTTTCTCTCTGATTCTACTTTTAAAACATCTCAAGGTCAGGATAATTTTCCAGGTGAATTTTCCATGAAAAATAGAATATTATTTCCCGATTCATTGTGAGAAAAGACTGTCTTTTGCATATTGCAAGGCAGAGGAACTCATGATTAGCATGACTGCTTGGCAGGAAAGAAATGAAGTCGTTTAGGGAAACGTCTTTGTCTTTTGAAAAGATCAGGCACAACTCTTTGCAGCATCCATATAGGATTGCTAAACTTTGAGTTGTACAACATTAAGCCTCTGAAGGAATAATTATTGCATGATCTTATGTTTGTGTGCAATGAACATTCTTGGTCTTTTTCTGAATCGCAAATACTAGCTTGCTGGGTTTAAACCTATCAGTTGCTACATTTAAGCCACATGAAAATTTTGTTGCACGTGACCCAGCTCCAGCCCCACTCAGCCGTGTTTCTGGAAGCAGTTTCATCAATGTGGAGACCAGGCAGGAGAAACAGCACTTGCCAAAATTGTCTTTAAAGACAAGAAGACATATTTGCTTCTTACAAATGCAGAAATATCAATGCAAGGTCACACAGATTCCCCCAGATCAGGCAAAAAGGAAACTTTGGAGTTAAAAGTTGATTAGGGTTAGGATTATTCCCACACTGTTCCATTAATGTAGTCAGGTAGGGCTGGAGGTGGGTCATATGCTGTCAGAGACCAAGTGGAGTCCACTGTTGCCAGATCTGTTACTGGGGGCCTAGGCAGCAAGGCCCCCGCCAGGTGCCAGGCGGACGGAATGACATCCAGCACCATGGGAGAGCAGGACTAGAGCATGTCTAAGAAACCTGGGTGGTGTCAATTAGCTTGATTTAGGGGATCTGTGTAGCTTTGAATTTACCTGAGTACCTCAAGAAACGGAAATCTATGAATTTTGTCAAAGAGTTGAAAAGTACAATTGACCCTTGAACAACCTGGGGGTTAGGGGCTCTGATCTTCCACACAGTCAAAAATTCACATATAACTTTGATTACCCCTGAACTTCACTACTGATTACCTACTGTTGACTGGAAGCCTTACCAATAACATAAACTGTAAATTAACACATATTTTATATGTTATATGTATTGTATAATATATTGTCACAATACAATAAACTAGAGAGAGATTACAGCTACACATTAAAAAAATTATTCACGATCAAGTTGGCTTCATCCCAGTGATGCAAGGCTGGTTTAATATACACAAATCCACAAATGTAATTCACCATATCAGTAAAAGCAAAAATAAAAACCATATGATCCTCTCAATATATGCAGAAAAAGCATTTGATAAAATTCAGTGTCTTTTCCTAATAAGAACACTTAAGAATATAGGCATAGGTGGCACTTTTCTAAATCTGATTGAAGCCATCTGTGACAAACCCACAGCTGCTACCATCTTAAGTGGAGTAACACTGAAAGCTTTTCCACTTAGATCTGGAATCAGACCAGGATGTCCTCTACTGCTATTCGACATAGTTCTGGAAGTTCTAGCCAATGTAATCAGGCTAGAGAAGGATGTAACAGGCATTTAGATGGGGGAAGAGGAGGTCAAACTCTCACTCTTTGCTGATGATATGATCTTATGTTTAGAGAATCCCAGAGATTCAAGCACAAAACTCCTGGAAGTGATCAAGAAATACAGGAATGTTTCAGGGTATAAAATTGATGTCCACAAATCAGTAGCCTTTATATACACCAATAACAGGCAAGTTGAGATGCTAATCAAAGATGGAATTGCCTTCACAGTAGTTTCAAAGAAAATGAAATACTTAGGAATATACCTAACAAAAGAGGTGAAGGATCTCTACAAAGAGAATTATGAAACCCTAAGAAAAGAAATAGGAGAAAACATAAACAAATGGAAGAACATACCATGCTCTTGGCTGGGAAGGATCAACATTGTTAAAAAGTCTATTCCACCCAAAATAATTAAATTACAGATTAAACTACAGACTCAATGCAATCCCCATTAAAATACCAGTATGATACTTTGAAGAACTGGAAAAAATAGTTCTTTGCTTCATATGGAACCAGAAGAAAACCTGTATAACCAAGTCAATTTTTAGTAATAAAAACAAAAGCCAGAAGCATCATTCTACCGGACTTTAGGCTATCTTACAAGTCATCATCTACCCAGAAGAAAAAAAATCATTTTATCATAAAGGCATTTGAACTAGATTGTTTATCACTGCTCAATTTATAATTGCCAAGATGTGGAAACAACCTAAATGCCCATCCTAGGACTGGATTAACCAATTGTGCTATAGATATATACCATGGAATACTACTCTGCCATACAAAACATAGAGATTTCACATCTTTTGTATTAACCTAGATGGAGTTGAAGCACATTCTTCTTAGTAAAATATCACAAGAATGGAAAAGCAAATATCCAATGTACTCAATTCTAATATGAAGCCAGTAAATGATCTAATACACACTCACACAGTAGTAAAACTCAATTCAGTTCAAGTTGAGAGGAGGGGGAACAGGGAAGGAGGAATAAGGGAAGAGGGGAAAGGATTGGTGTGGGCACAATGTAGGGGTATATGTCACGCCTTTTGGTATGGGACACAAATACAAGATAGACTCTATCTAACAAATTTAAATATTGTGATTTGGTTGGTTGTACCTTCACATTAACCTGAAATTAAAAAAAATTAAACTAGAGAAAGGAAATATTAAGAATATCACAAGGAAGAATAGCATTAATCTTTATCCTTGTCATCTTCATGTTGAGTAGCTGAAGAGGAGAAGATGAGGAGGGGTGAGTCCTTCCTTGTCACTGGTGCATGGGCAGAAGACAATTCACATGTAAGGGGGCCCACGGATTTCAGACCTGTGTTGTTCAAGGTTCAGCTGCAATGGTTTTAAGGAAGCTCAGTATTCTTCAAGACAGCATAGATAGGTGACCCAACCAAAAAAAAAAAAAAAACTAAGACATGGAAAAAATGACATAAAGAAGAGCATAGAAAAGAAATAGAGATCCTGGAGCTGAAGAATACAGTGAAGAAAATGAAAAATGAAACAGAGATCTTTAACCACAGACTCAAGCAGAAAAAGTCTGTGGACTCAAAGATGGGTCATATGAAATTATCCAGTTAGAGGAGAAAAAAAAAAAAAAGAATGAAAAAGAGAGAAGAAAGCTTATAGGATTTATGGGACACTGTCCAGTGAACCAGTATGTCCACTATGCAAAATGCACAAAAATGTGTGGTGTACAATAACAAGAGAAAAATTGAAAATTTCACAAATGTATGGAAATTAAGCAACACACTGATGAATAACCAATGGGTCAAAGAAATCAAAGAGAACTAAAAAAGCATCAGGAGATAAATGAATATGGAAACACAATATACTAAAACTCATGGAATACAGCCAGAGCAGCTCTAAAAGGATTGTTTATGGTTATAAACACCTGCATTGAAAAAAAAAAAAAAAAAACACCTGAAATTAAACTGACTTTATGCCTGACTTTACTCCTCAAAAAAAAAAAACAAGACAAACTAAGCCCAAAAAGAGCAGCTCAAAAAATGGTAAAAGCAGAAGTAAATTAAGTGGAGAAGAGAAAAATGATCAAGGAAAATCTGCAAGCCCAAGAGTTGATTTTTTCTTTAAATAAACAAAACTGACAGACTCTTTGCTAAACTAAGAAAAGGATCAAATTAACACTATCAGAAATAAAAGAGTAGAAATTACAAAGGATGCTTCAGAAATAAAAGGATAAGGGACTATTATCACAAATTTAGCACAGCAACAAATTGATAAAAATCTATATCAAGAAAAAAAATAGAAAGCATGAAAATAAATAACAGAAAAAGAGATTACCAAATAACCAAAAACCTTCCAAAAATAAAAAGCCAAAGATGAGATTGATTCACAGGTGAATTCTAGTAAATATTCAAAGAAGAATTAATAACTATTCTTCTTAAACTCTCACTAAATAATAGAAGAGGGAACACTTCAAAACTCATTTTATGAGGCTTGCATTACCTTGATTCCAAAGCCAGACAAAGGTATCATAAGAAAATAAAACTAGAAGCCAGTATCCCTAATTAGCATAGATGCAAAAATCCTAAAAACAAACAAACAACAACAAAAAAACTAGATAACTGTATTCAATAGTACTATAAAAGTAACATATAACATGACCAAGTGTTTGCCTCTGAGAAGCAAAGCTGGTTTAACATATCCAGATCAATCACTGTGATACACCTTATTAACAAAACACAAGGAAAAAATTCATATAATAATCTCAACAGATAAGAAATGACATTTCACAAAACTCAATGTCCATTCATGATTAAAACTCTTGACAAAACAAGTATAGAAGGAAATTATCTAAATATAATGAAACATATATTTGAAAAGCCCATTGATAGCATCATAATCAAAGAGGAAAAAATGAAAGCTTTCCTTTTTTGTTCTGATACAAGGTGAGAATACCGACTCTTGTAACTTCTATTTAAGTAGAAGCCAGAACAAGTAGGCAACAAAAAGAAATACAGGCCATCCAAACAGAAAAAGAAGCAAATTGATCTTTGTTGGTGACATGCTCATACTATATGTAGAATATCCTAAAAGGTTGGAAAAAAAAAAAAACAACTAAAACTAAAAATACTAATTCAGTGAAGTTTCAAGATACAAAATCAATGTACGAAAATCAATTGTGTTTCTACATACAAATCATAAACTATCTGAAAAGGAAATTAAGAAATCAATTCCCTTTATAATAGCAATAAAAGGAATGAAATACTTAAGAATAAACAACCAAGGTGGTGAAACACTTATGCCATGAAAATTATAAATGGGGCTCAGCGCTTGTGGCTCAACAGGCTAAGGCACCAGCCACGTACACCTGAGTAGTGGGTTTGAATCCAGCCCGAGCCCGCCAAACAACAATGACAGCAGCAACCAAAAAAAAAAAAAGAAAAGAAAATTATAAATGGTGGTAAAATAAATTAAAGGAGACAAATAAATGGCAAAACATCCTGTGTTCATAAATTGGAAGAATTAGTATTGGTAAAATGTCCACACTTTCCAAAGTCATCTATAGATCTAGAGTAATCCTTATCAGCATCTCAATGGCATTCTTTCCAGAAATAGAAAGAACAATCCTAAGATTCACATGGAATCACAAAAGACCACAAATAGCCAAATTGATCATGAGAAAGAACAAAGTTGCAGGCACCACACTTCCCAATTTCAAAACAGACTTAAAGGCAACAGTAATTAAAACGGTATGGTACTGGCATAAAAACAGACCAGCAGACCAATGGAGCCAGACAGAGAGCTCAGAAATAAGTCTACACATCCATGGGTAACTGGCCTTTGACAGGTGCCAAACAACACACAATGGGGAAAGGACAATTTCTTCAATACATAGTGTTGGGAAAACTGGATATCCATATACAGACAAATAAAATTGTCTCCAATTTTGAGAAATCAAGTCAAAATATATTAAAGATTTAAATGTAAGACACGAAACTGTTTAACTAGAAAAAACCTAAGGACAAAGCTTCGTGTCATTCTGAATAATGAATTTTTGTGTATGACACCAAAAGCACAAGCACAAAAGGCAAAAATACACAAAGGAAATTGCATTTCTGTATAGTAAAAGTTTCTGTACATAAAAGGAAATAACAGAGTAAAAAACTCAACCCAGGGAGTGGGAGAAAATATTTGCAAACTGTACACCGAATAAGGCATTAATACGCAAAATATATAAGGAACTCAACAGCAAGAAAAGAATGACTCAATGTAAAAGTGGGCGAAGGATCTCAAAAGACATTTCACCAAAGAATACACAGAAATGGCCAACAGGTGTATGAAAAGATGCTCATGCTATAAAAAAGACAAGAGTCTTGGAGGCGGTGGGCTGCGCCTGTGTCTGTAGGCGCCATGATGGCCCAGCCCATGTGTGTGTGGTCCTTCTGAGGCCACCCGGGCTTCCCCTCCACCAGCGCCCTGGCCTCCACCCGGGCCTCCACCCATGCGATGTGAGGAGTTGGGCCTTGAATCTGAGTTGTAGGAAAACCTGGGCTGGAGATTTCTATTTCCCTGATGATTAGAGATGTTGAACATTTTTTCATGTGTTTGTTGGCCATTAGACTATCTTCACTTGAAAAGTTTCTGCTCATGTCTTTTTCTCCCTTTTGGATGGGGTTGTTCGGTCTTTTTCTTGCTGATTCCTTTTGTCAACCCTTTAATGAATGTATAGCATGCAGATATTTTCTCCCATTCTGTAGGCTATTTACTATATTACTCTGTTTACTGCGTTATTCTATTTACTATGTTACTCTGTTTACTACATTACTCTATTTACTATGTTACTTTAGTATATTACTTTATTTACTCTATTATTCAATGTCTTTAGTATATTACTTTATTTACTCTATTATTCAATGTCTTTAGCTGCTCAGAAACTTTTAAATTTGATCAAGTCCCATTTGTTTATTTTTGTTTTTGTGATTGCTTTGGGGGTTTTCTTCATAAATTCTTTCCCTTGGCCAATATCTCTAAGAGTTTTTACAACATTTTCTTATAGAATTGTTAGTTTCATGCTCTACTTTTAAGTCTTTCATCCATCATTAATTAATTTTTGTGAGAGGTGAGACACGTGTGTCCTGTTTTAGTCTTTTATATGATTATCCAGTTTCCCCAGCACCATTTATTGAATAGGGCTTCTTTTCCCAGTGTATGTTTTTGCAAGATGGGAATATGAAGATGGTTTCATATCTTGGTTCTCTGTTGTGATCCACAGGTCCACGTCTCTGTTTCTGTGCCAATACTGCTCTATTTTGGTTACTAATAGTACTACAGCTTGAAGTCTGGTAAAGTGATGCCTCCCAACTTTTTTTGTTTTTTTGATAGAGACAAAGTCTCATTTTATTGCCCTTGGTAGAATGCCGTGGCATCACAGTTCACAGTAACTTCCAACTCCTGGGCTTAGGCGATTCTCTTGCCTCAGCCTCCTGAGTAGCTGGGACTACAGGCGCCCACCACAACGCCCGGCTATTTTTTGGTTGCAGTTTCACTGGGGTTGGGTTCAAACCTGTCACCCTCCATATATGGGGCTGGCGCCCTACCCACTGAGCCACAGGCACCTTCCCCAATTTTTTCTTTTTACGCAAGGTCGCATTGGCTATTTTGGGTCTTTTCTGGTTGCATATGAAGCATAGAACTATTTTTTTTCTAGATTTGCAAAAAATGACATTGTTATTTTAATGAGGCTTACCTTGAATCTGTAAATCACTTTGGGTTGCATAGCCATTTTTAACAACATTGAGTCTGCTGATCCCTGAGCATGATAAGTTTTTCCATCTGTTACATCCTCTGCAGTTTCTCTCCTCAGTGTTTTGTAGTTCTCCCTATAGAGCTCTTTCACCTCCTTAGCTAAATATATTTCTACGTATTTTATTTTCTTTGTTGCTAAGTTGTTCTATGAAGCCAATATCACGTTGGTATCAAAGCCAGGAAAGGAAACAACTAAAAATGAAAACTACAGGCCAAGGTCCCTTGTAAATACAGATGCAAAAATTCTTCATAAAATCCTAGCAAACCAGATTCAGCTGCACATCAAAAAAATAAAAAAATTCCTCATAACTAAGTGGGCTTCATGTAAGAGATGCAAGGATAGTTCAACACTCACAAATCTGTAACTGTAATTCTCCACATAAATAGATACAAGACCAAAGACCATATGAACCTTTAAATAGATGCAGAAGAAGCATTTGACAAATTCAGGACCATTTTTTGATAAGAACACTTAGCAAAATTGGAATAGATGAGATGTACCTCAAAATTATAAAGGCTATACATGATAAACCCACAGCTGACACAATATGGAATGGGGGAAAATCGAATGCATTTTCACCTAGAACTAGAATACCAAGCAAGATTGCTCACTTTAACCACTTCTATTCAACATAGTGCTGGAAGTCCTAGCTAGGACAATCAGGCAAGAGAAGGAAATCAGATCCCCTATCCAAAAGGGGAAAGAAAAGATCAAACTATTACTCTTTGCTGACGATATGATCTTCTACCCAGGAAACGCCAAAGATTCAACCAAGACACTCCTGGAATTGATAGATAAATTCAACGAAGTCTCAGGTTAAAAAATCAATGTACACAAACCCAGGCTTTTATATATGCCAACCGAAGTTAAGCTGAGCATTAAATCAGAGATACAAGACCTTTCACAGTGTGTCATTTTTCTTGGTCTACACTTTTATTCTTGGTGTATCCCAATGTTTTGTTCTCTTTCTTTTCTCTTCTGAATTTTCTGCCTACCTGGGTAATTTCTTTTCATGGTTTCAATAACTATGTTGCTACACAAAATTCCTAAGTCTTCATCATGGTTTAGACTTTTCCCTTGTGCTCCCGTCCTTGGAATCCAATTTTCTTCTGGATATTTTCACCGCAAACTCAACATTGGCCATACCAAGATCTTCTTTTCAAAAATTCTGTTTCTTTTCACTTTTGTCCTGCCGTGGTGAATGATATCACAGCTCTCCAGTAACTCATAATAGCAACTTTATTATATGTCACCTTAAAATCACTGTCCTCTGACAGCCCTGTAGCTGAATTCTATCACAGACACTCCCTTCATGTTGTGTGTGTTACATCTGTATTTTTCCATCGCCTCTGTAAGATTGCTGCTTGGTGATCTTTATGATCTCTTGCCTGTGCTACTACCATAGTTTCTTAATGTCTATCCTAGTCTCCAATCTGTCTTCCATAATGCCATCAAAAGGCTAAAGGCCATAGTTCTTTTTAAAAAGCAAAATGGATGGGGTGATGCCTGTGGCTCAAAGGAGTAGGGCGCCAGCCCTATATGCCAGAGGTGACAGGGTCAAACCCAGCCCCGACCAAAAACTGCAAAGAGAAAAAAAAAAAGAAAAAAAGAAAAATGGATCATAGTTTCCTTTGTCAGTTCTTCATTCACCATAAACAGTTTTAGTTTGATCTAAATCACAGGAGTATCTAATCTTTTTTTTTTTTTTTTTCTCAGCTGTACATTGGATGAAAAAGAGTTGTCTTGGGCCACCCATTAAATAAACAAGCACGAATGAAAGCTGATTACCAAAGAAAAGGTCCTGCACACTTTTCATGATATCTGACCCTGCAGATAAGCAAAAAATGTCCTTGCAAAATCAGCATGCACCCCTAAGAGGTGCTCCTGACCTGGCCTCTTTCTCCCAACACAAGTCATGGTGCACTGGCTCATGTGGACCACGTTCTTACTGGAAAGCCCTGCTTCCCACTGGCAGATGCACCACATTCTTACTGGAAAGCCCTGCTCCCACTGGCAGATGCTCCAAGTCATCTTTCAAACTTCAGTGCCACCGTCTGCCCCGGTTACCCAGTCCCGTCCCTGGCCCCACATCACATTAAGTCCTCTCCCTTTTGTACGGTAATATAGGATAGTACTGTCTTTTCTACAGAGGATAGTACAGTATAGGCATTGGAATCATACTTAGATCTGAAAGTCTGGGTCTACCCCTTATGACCAGGGGGATCTTACTTATACTGGGTGGCCGTAAAGTTTGTGTGTACACTATTTTAAATGTCACATGAATTTTATGGCCACCCTATATTTCTTTAATTTCTATCTGCCTTCATTTTCTCATCTCTAAAATGGGGTTAGTAGTTGAACTCACCCAATAGAGCTGTGAGACCTAAAGGAACCAACTTTGTGAAGAGCATTTGGAACAGTCACAGGCACAAAAGCCCTCCCTGAAGCTTACTCCTTATTTCTGTCCCCACCGTGCTCTGTACAAGCCTTTATCATACCACTTTGACGCTTCTATCCTCATTTGTTTGCACACATGGCTCTCACTGTGAAGTTTTAGGCTTTGTGAGGACAAGGGCTGCGTAATTTGGCACACTTCTGGGCCCCCAAAGTCGAGCTTTCTGTCTGGTCTGCAGGAATATTTCACATACACTTGTGGATGAGTGGAGTGAGGAATAACAGTGACATACATAATATTTGTGCTTCAGTGAAAAACTCCAACATTTTTTCAAAAACTCATTTTTTCAACTGCTGGAGTTTTCAGCACTTGGGGTTACAGCAATCCCTTCTGGGTTATCTGATTCTGATTTTACTGGGGCACTGGGCTTTTGTTGACCACAACTCTGTAAGTTGTAGATAATTGATGGCAATAGATAATAATTACTGTTTTGGACACACAAATAGATTCATCCCGGTGGAGATTCAGAGGACTTCTATCCGAAGGGAAAGTAACAAAGCTTTGTATCTATTCGTACCTTCATTTCAGGGTCCTTGACCTGCAAATTGTCTTTGAATTCTCTTCTGAATTGTGGAATGTAACCTCTTATGGTCTCCTTCATTACCAAAGGAGTTAAATGAAATCTTAATACATGCTGGCTTGATAGCTGTACGAGAGTCTTGATGCTATTTTTTAAAAAAGTTATCTCCTTAACACTCCCTGACACTTGCCTTATGATGATCTTGATCAATTTTAAATATTTTATGAGATGGTCTGAAAGGCGTACACTCTAGAGATGACCTGAGACTGTCCTCCCTAGAACATCAAGATTGTTATTCAACATTTAATAAAATACATTCATCGTTTAATGTCTGGTTGGGGACCTTTAAGTCATGGGAGGCCTGAGTTCTGGGACTCTGCTAAACCTTGCACAACTCTTATAACAACTCATCTCCTCCCATGAGGCAGAGAACAAAGGCCAAATTTTTTTAAGTACGTACAGAATCATATGGGGCCCGTATGGGGCTCTCCAGGCATATGGAATCAGAGACATGGGAATAGTCTTGAGGATTATGGAAAGGAAGATTTGGCAGAATAATAAAGGAAGGAAAATTACATCTTGAACACCCTTTCAATCTTTATCAAATTATAACTATTATAGAGATCATTTAACCATAAAAGAGTCCACCTTAATTGGATCCATTTCCTTCAGGGAAAATGACAAAGCATAAATTGTAAATAAAAAAAACCACTAGAGCAGTTCAGCTTTGGACTGGCCACACAGAAAACTCTAATTTGGACTAACTGAAGAAAAGAGTCAAGTCTCAGTCGTGGCATAACTTAATTATTGCAAACTTTGTCAAGAAATAGTTTGCAAAGGTCAAGAGTTACAGAGCAAAATCTTTCTTTCCTTGCTTTAATGAGAAAATTCAAGTCATTTGTAATCAAAACATTAATTGTATGCAAATGTATGTGGTTAAAGTTGCTCAGAAACAAAAAGTTTACTTAATTAAATTAAGCCTCCTGACTGCTTACATTTTGATTACATTTTTCACGTGCTTCACAGAACAAATGTAAAATTCCTAATTACCAGCATATGAGTTAGGGAGGGTGCTGAGAGGCACGTGAGATTTTCTCTATGTCACATGTAATGTTCTACATGCTTCCCTCTTCTTTAAAGATGCACTGTTGGTGCTTATTATATAATTACCTGTTAGGGTTTAAAAGAGTTTTCAGTGATTAGTTGGCTTTTAAAGAGTGGCTACAAAGTAAAAAGGTCAACAGCCAAAGAATTAACAGGACCCATTACATGCTGAGCATTTATAGTGCGGTGGTCCTATGTAAACAATTTACAGGTGAACTTTCATTAAGAACATTCATTTTGCAGATGAGGTGGAATGCCTTTCCTTACCCTGATTAATTGTTCCACCCACAATCATTGTCTGGCTGGCACCTTATTTTTCCTACAAAGTAAAACATTATCTCCTGACACAAGGCCTTCTAGAATCAAGGCCAACCATTCAATCAAAGTAGGCTCCTATAATCATTGACTTTCTCCAACACCTTGTATTTTTCCTTCATGGCACTACTCATAACTTGTAAGTATAAATTGATTTATTGGTTTATTTGCTTTTTGTCCAGACCCTGCTAGACTTCAAAATCTACTGGGGCTGAGATTACATTTGACCTATTGACTATTATACACCCAGCACTTACTAGGCACTTGAAACAGATTCTTGTTACATAGACAAAAAAACAAAGTTCACTGAGCTGGTAAGAGGCCGTTTCTACTTTCAAATCCACAATCTTTGTGGAGACAAAGCCCATGCTGTTGCCAATGCCTCTGGTTGGCCCTCTCTTTGGAGAGCTGCTGTCTCTCACTTTGCCTTCCACCTGACCGGCTCTCAGATGGAGACATCTTGTCTCACTTGCAAACTGAGCTGCCTCGCCTGTTAGTTTCTGGAGAAAAGTTGTGAACCTTTCATTCTTGAAAATATTATGTTATTTTGATCTCAGTGGACACTTTTTTCATCCTGCTATCTGTTAGCTTAATTGAAACCTGCTTTCCTAGTGGGAGGCCTGCGCTGGGCCAGGTGACTCCATGAGGAGCAAATGGTAACATGAAGGCTCTCAAAGGATGTCAAACCGTTAGGCAAGTTGGAGAAGGATCTTAGTCGAGATAAAAGGATGAAAAGAGAGATGCTGACAGGCCAGAATGCACTTTTTTGTTTTGCTTTGCTACTTTCACATTAAGTTAAAACATTGCAGCAGGTTTAATAAAAGGAAGCATTGGGGTTTTTGTTAAAACACTAAGGAGATCTAAAAATTATCTCTAATTTTGGTAATGAAGAAAAAAGTTGGTAAGGTTAGGAACAGTTATTTTACTGATAAGAGATGGTTGTTTTCAAAATTTTACCCTCTTCTCTATCTCAAAAACTTTTCAGAAAATACAAAAATCAGAATATTTATTTATTCTTAATATTTATTATTAAATATCATTAATTTGAGAATATTTTCTGCACATAGTTTTTGGTATGAGAGACACACAGTATAGACCCTGGTTCAGTGGTTCTCAACCTTCCTAATGTCACAACCCTTTAATACAGTTCCTGTGGGTTGCGACCCACAGGTTGAGAACCACTGCCCTAGTTGCTTGCATGCTAGCAAACAGAAAATGCAAATAGACAACTAAATATACATACAATGAAGAGTGCTTAAACTGAGTTATAGGGAAAGGGCTAGGAGGGTTCAGGAGAAAGAAGAGACTCATTTTAAAAATGTCTCATGCTCACACGAATTATCATTTTACTTAATGCTGAAACAAAATGATCTGATTGTATCAATGAAATTCTTGAACAGCATTAAAGGCAAGGAGAATGGAAAGAATGAAAGAATAGTGCTATTTTGAAAAGAGGCAAAATTTTGTATTGGCTGGCATAAGTCAAATATATTGGGAAGTTTCAGAAATTAAGATTAGAAGGGGTAATTAGAAAACATATTGAATGGTATTGATGCTCTGCTAAGGAGTTTATACTTTGTTTAGGCAATGGAGAACTATTATTGGTATTTTTACTAAACATAAGGAACATTAAAAAAATGGAATACTTAATTTGGCAATTTGCCATGACCTGGAGAGATGAAATACTACATTGGTAGAAAATTCCCCCTGAGTATCTCACATTTCTGCAGGCTTATGAGCAGAGGAATTGACAGATGTTGTTCCAGACTGTCTTTCCAAGAATGTCTACATGGCAAATAGTCTTGGAATGTAGAGACAGTGTCTGACTTATTGGAGAGGGGAGGAAGCCCCTCTGAAAGCCTGGAGCTTGCTCAGCTCAGAGTCCCTCAATGGGACGCACACTTACTGTATATTCACTGTCCACATGGGTTGTGAGCGTCTCCCCCACAGGACTCAGGGAACAGAGGACCCTTCAGACATGAAGTTTGTAGAACTTGCTGACTGTGAGTTGCAAAGTCATTGCGTGTAATCCAGAAGTCTCATGTTTTCTGACAGCAGCTATCAAACCATGGAAGGATAACTTGTTTGTCTGGAAACAGGGTAAAATCTCAGAGCCTTCGTGGTTCTTATCGATTATTCCCAAGTCCAAGTGTGCAGTTATTATAGTAATTCAATGAGACACAGTAAGGCATTGGCAGTGGATATGAGGCTAGCATTTTTCCAGAGGTAGCAAAATATGTCAGTAAATTGAGAAAATAATTAGTCAAGAATAATGGTTTTGAGCCTCAGTTTCACATGGGATTATGTTTGTCTGTTAAAAATAATTAGGATTTAGAGAATGAAAAGACAAGTCACAGAATGGGAGAAAACACATATCTGGTAAAGGACTGGTCTCTAAAATATACAAAGGACTCTTGAAACTCAACAGTGATTAAAAAAAAATCAAAAATGAGGTAAGCAATATGAGAAACACTTCAAAAAAGAAGAGATAATAAATAGATTAGAAGGTGCTCAACATTATATATCATTAGGGAATTGTAAATTATAACAGTGATGTTATTCCACTACCTATTAGAATACCTAAAATCCGAAACACAACCCCAAATGTGGACAGGGATATGGATCAATAATACATCTTATTTATTGTATGTAAAATGGTACATACAGTTACTTTAGTAGACAGTTTCTTTCAAAACCAAACATACTTTTAACATACAATCCAGAAATTGTATTCTTTGGTATTCACCTAAATTAGATGAAAACTATGTCCACACAAAAACTTATATAAGAATATTTATAGCAGCTTTTTTAATACTTGCCAAAACTTGGAAACAACCAAGATGGCCTTCAATAGGTAAATGTATAAACAAACTGTGGTATGTCTATGTCTAATGAGCTATTATTCAGCATTAAAATAAAATATCTGATGAGAGATGTTATTCAGCATTAAAAGGAAATAAGGTATTGGATACATGTATGATTCCAACTTTAAGACATTCTGGAAAAGGCAAAGCTGTGAAAACATAATGAGATCAGTGGTTCAAAGATGGGAGACGAGAAGCGGCCTGCACACACTGTCACAGAGAAGATTGCAGGTAGCAAGCAGGTATTCATGTTGGGATTGATCTGAGAAAGAGCATTGGAAATCAATAGGGAGGTAATAGGAGGTTCCCAACGTGAAGGAGAGGAGAGCGAGGTGACCCTGTTTACACGCTTGGAAGTGCACGGGGAAGGCACATGTGTGTGAGGAAAGGGCCTGGGAGGGAAACTTGGAGTCCCACACTTCCCCTGTGGACAGTACAGTCAGAGCTGTGGGAGGGTTCCACCACAGCACCAGGACACTGGACTCACACGGGGGGGTGGCCCAGATGCTGCACAGTGGATTATTCCAGAGAGAAGGCACAGCAGGAGCCCGCTGGCTTACAAACCCTGGCAGCTGTAGTGGTGCCTTTCTGAGATCTCAGCTTCAGAGCTCTGCTCCTACTTGGGGTCACATCCATTGCTGCTCCCTACTCACCTCCCCTGCTGGGCTGGGGACGGAGCAAAGAGGCCAGGTCCTCTTGTGTGTCTCTGGGGTGGGTGCTATCTGCCCTCACTGTCTCCAAAGGAGCCGGGAAAAGTAGACATCCATGGACCCGGAACTCTTTGCCACTACCTGGGAAGCCCACTTAGCCACAGCTGCCATGGGATCCAGACAGAGGGAGCACCTGGGGCCCCAGGAGCTAGCTGCTGCCACCTAAGTGTGCAGAAGCCACAACTGTCACCTTGGCAATGCTACCACTGACAGTTCTGAGTGTGGCCAGTATTCATGCCATGCAGGCCAGCCCCCCAGGACAACAGCAGGGGGCAGGGAGACACAGCAGAATGGCAGTGTTAAAGGCCCAAAGTGCACCTGCTCCCTGCCTGGCCAATCTTCCAGAGGAAGACTCGACTGTACCAGCCAGAGACCTCTCTCTTTACTGAGCAGCAGAGTTCCCAGAGGTGCAAACAAATGTACCACAGAGGAAAACAGGTGTCCCACAAAACTGCCTTGAGCTGAGCAAAAACACCTCAATGAAAAGGAAGCACATATGTATACTGGCAATATGAAAAAACAGGCAGTTTTAACACCCCCAAAGGATAACAATTGTTCTCCAGCAGTGAACTTCAAGCGTAAGGAAATTGTTGAATTACCAGATATGGAATTTGGAATAAGATCAGTGGGATTGGTAAGAAAGTTGAAAAGAAACCAAAACCAATTTCAGTACTGAATGAAAAAATTCACTAAAGAGATAGATAATAGAAGGAAAAATATAACAGAATTTCTAGAAAGGAAATAGTTATTTAGAGATTTTTCAAAATACAGAAGAATGTTTTAATGGCAGACTACATCAAGCAGAAGAAAGAATTTCAGAGCTTGAAGACAAGGCTTTTATATTAACCTAGTTAGTAATAAATATAGAAAAAAGAATCAAGAAGAATGAACAATCTCTGTGAAATATAGGACTAGGTCAAGTGAATGAGTATAAGAACCGTACATGTCCCTAAAGGAGAAGATAAAGCAAAAAGCATGAAAAATCTATTTGAGGGAAGAATTGAGGAAATGTCCCTGTTATTGCTAGAGATTTAGCCCTCTAGATACAAGAAAGTCATCAAACGCCTGGATGATTCGTGGCAAATAGAACATCACGAAAGCACACCTTGGTCGTCAGCCAAGGTCAAAGTGAGGGAGAAAATCCTAATCTGTGAGATGAAAGCATCAAATAATTTACAACAAAAATTCATCAGACCAATAGCAGATTTTTCAGCAGGAACCTTATAAGCCAGAAGAGTTTGGGGGTCTCATTTTTACTTTTTGTAAATACAATAACCTTTAGCTAAGAATTTTATATCCTTCCTGCAAAAAATAAGTTCATAAATAAAGAAGAAATAAATTCTTTCCCAGACAAGCAAAATTAAGGGAATTTGTCACCACTAAACCTGCTTTACAAAAAAATGCTTAAAAGCATTTAAAAAAAATGCGTGGAACAGAATAACCAATACCGACCAGGTAAAAATACCCTGAAGTAAAAACTCACTGCTCTTGTAAAACAGTAACATAAGAGAGAAAACAAAGCAACTACGTAACAACCAAACAGAACTGCCCCTCACTTATCAACTCTAATGTTGAACAAAAATAGTCTTAATGCTCTACTTAAAAGGTATAGATTGGCTGAATAGATATATATCTTGTGTTCAAGAACCTCTCACAAGAATCTCATAGACTCCAGGTAGAAAGGTGGAAAGAAAAAATTCCATGAAAATGGAAATCAAAATAGAGCAGGAATGTCTATTGTTATTTCTTTTTTTTATTTATTTTTATTTTTTAACTTATTGAATCATAGCTGTGTACATTAGTTCAATCATGGTGTCTATTGTTATTTCAAATAAAATAGAGTTTAAATCAAAAAAGCAAAGATGATTATTATATAATGATAAAGGGAGAAATTCAACAAGAAGATATAATGATATAAATATATGTGCACCAAACATAGGAGGTCTCAGATTCATAAAACGAATTCTACTAGATCTAAGAAAATAGCCAGAGTCTTGAACACTCCACTGTCAGAACTGGACAGGTCACCAAGGAAGAAAATCAACAGCAAAAAAACCCACTGGAATTAAATGAGATTCTGTAACAAATGGACATAACAAACATTTACAGACCATTTTTACCTAAAAGTACAGAATATACAGTCTCCTCATCAGCACATGTCTCCAAGACAGATCACATGTTAAGCCACAAAACAAGTCTCAGCAAATTCAGAAAATCTGAAACCTTACTATATATGTTCTCAGACCACAGTGGAATAAAAGCAGAAATCAATTCCAAGAGAAACTCTCAAATGCACACACAGTCATGGAAATTAAACAACCTGCTGCTGATTGATTATTGGGTCAATGATACAATTAAGAAGGAAATAAAAAGATTCCTTGAACTGAACAATGAAAGGATCACAAGCTCCCCAAATCTATGAGATCTGCGTGTAGCAGAGGCAGGAGTAAGGGGGATGTCTACAGTCTTCAATGCTTACAACAAATATACAAAAAGACTGCAAATTAACAACTAATCTCACATCTCAAGGAATGAAAAACAGAAGGACAAACCAGAGCCAAAGCCAGCAGAAGAAAAGCAGTAACAAAAGCTCAGACCACACCTACGGTGCATCTTAGAAGGGTACAGGTGAAACTTACTAAATACAGAATATAAATTTCTTAACACAATAACTAAGAAAATGCCATGAAGGCTATGTTAAACAGTTTGATGAAAATAGTTCAGATTGTATATGAAATCAGCACATTGTACCCCATGATTGCATTAATGTACACAGATATGTTTTAATTAAAAAAAAAAAAAGAAAAAGCTCAGAGCAGAACTAAGCAAAATGGAAACAAAAATAACACTAAGGATCAATGAGTCGATTCTTGGAAAAGATAAAATTGATAGACCACTAGCTGGATTAGACGTGGAAGGGAAAGATATCAAATAAGCTCAACCAGAAATGGAAAAGGCGACATTGGAACCGATACCACAGAAATACAAAATGTCATCTGTGGCTACTATGAAAGCCTCTATGCACAGAAACTAGAAAATCTAGAGGAAAAGGATGAAGTTTTGGAAACACACCACATGCGGAGGCACTAAAGCCGATAACCAGCTTGCTTACATTCTACGTGTTAGAGCAGATCAGAGGTCCATTGCGCCAACACAACTGGACGTGTGAAGCCCCTCACCAGTGGGCATTGCCTTGGGCAGGCCTCTGGGGGGTGGACCCCGAACCACACTGGTGACTGTCATTCATTTGCAATTATTTAACTTCTGTGTTGTGCCAGGTTCTCTAACAGGGCTTGAAGACACGGAGGAGCTGTCTGGAGCCTCGACAATGATACCATCTAGTGGGAGAGACAGAAGTAAGCATGGAACAAGGACTAGGATCAATATTGGGAGAGATAGAGAAGAGTGAAAAAATTACAAAGATCAGTAATTGCTGGGGGTGGGGAGTGGGAGAGCGAGAGGGAGGAGTTGGTGGAGCCCAGGGATTTTTAGGGCAGTGGACCTGCTCTGTGCGACGCTGATGTGGGGGTCACATGTTACTAATGCGTAGATTGAACCACACAAAGGGTGAATTCTAAGACAGACTATAGACTTAAAAAATAATAATAATATATCAGTACTGACTCATTAATTGTAATAAATATACCACAGTCATGCAAACTGCTAATAATTGGGGAAACTGTGGCGGTTGTGGGAAAGGGAGTCTAGGGGGAACTCTGTACTTTCTACTCAATTTTTCATTTGTTTCTTTTTCTCCTTCCTTCCTTCCTTCCTTCCTTCCTTCCTTCCTTCCTTCCTTCCTTCCTTCCTTCCTTCCTTTCTTTCTTTCTTCTTTCTTTCAGATAGTCTCACTCTGTCACACAGGCTAGTGTGCCATGCCATGGTGTCTTAGTTCACAGCAACCTCAAACTCCTGGGCCCAAGAGATCCTCTTGCCTTAGCCTCCCGAGCAGCTGGGACTACAGGCGCCCACAACAATGTGCTATTTTTAGCAGAGATGGGGTCTCACTCTTGCTTAGGCTGGTCTCAAACTCCTGAGCTCAGGCAATCCACTCACCTGGGCCTGCACCTGCTATAAAAACTGAAGTCCATTAATAAAAAAAAATTTTAAAAAAAGGTCAAGAGAGGAGATGAGGATTGCTTATGTGGAGGAACAAATCAGTTTAATTTGACAGTGTCAGGTTTGAGATTTTGCGAGATACAGAGATACTAGAGTGTCAGATAAAGAAATTAAACTGTCAGGGGAAAAGTGGCTCACTAGGAAGATCACAAAACACTGAGCAAAGTAGCCTCAAATTGAGAACAGTGGAGTAACTCCATGCCCTGTTGGGAATCAAGGGACCACCCACGTGCAAAATACAGCTTGTGTCAAGAAAGACAAGAACTGGGCTCTGGAACCTGAGTATTAGGAAGAGGAGTGGCCCTCTCTCCTTGCTGTTCTCATTAGCTTCCAGATTCACTAGAACTTGGTTTTTTTTTCTTCCTTCTGGGGAATGGTCCAACATGTACCAAACTGGCCTTTTTACTCTGAGTAAAAATTTAAAATCAAAGCATGGAGCAAAAACCCAAACAAATCTAAATAAGGATGCTGATAGCACACTGCTCTTGAGTATGAGTTTGCCTGTTTCTACCACATCCATGACAATTCTCCATCCTGAAGGTTTTTTACATATTTGACTCAGCCCTGATCCCTGACTTCCCCTACAGATTCAGGCTCTGCCTCCAGCCAGCCAGTATAGGGCTCATGCCTTGTAGTTTCTCCTCTAATAATGACCCAAAGCAGATCTAAAGCACCATCCCAGCCAGACTCCTGGACCCGTCAGTTCAGTCACCTGTTTCCTCAGCTTTGGATTGAACCTCTGGATCATTAAAACAATTTTCAGTATAGCTAATACTTTTGCATAGTTCAAAAATCAAAAGGAAAAATACATACCCTGTGGAGTCTTTCCTTTGCCCAGTCTGATTCGTTTCTTCACCTTACATTTTCTTGTTTATTTTATGTATTTTATAACTACGTGTATATTTGTGGAATCTGTATAAGATTCTTTCTGGAATGTGACATAATTAGATAGTAAAACTCTCACTATAGGTTTCTCTGATTTTCCTTTCAATATTTTTACTATTTAAATAAACGTATTAATTCATTTGAACATACCATGCTCATGTGTGGGAAGAATCAACATTGTTAAAATGTCTATACTTCCCAGAGCAATCTACCAATTCAATGCCATCCCTATTAAAATACCAACATCCTATTTTCAAGACTTGGAAGAAATGATTGTGCATTTTGTATAGAACCAGAAAAAAACCTGTATAGCTAAGGCAGTTCTTAGTAATAAAAACAAATCCAGGAGGCATCACCATACCAGATTTTAGGCTGTACTACAAGGCCATAGTGGTCAAGACAGCATGGTACTGGCACAAAAATAGAGACATAGACATTTGGAATTGAGTAGAAAACCAGGAAATGAAACCAACAACTTACAGTCACCTAATCTTCAATAAACCAAACAAGAGCATAAACTGGGAGAAAGACTCCCTATTCAATAAATGGTACTGGGAGAACTGGATATCCACATGTAAAAGACTTAAACTGGACCCACACCTTTCTCCACTCACAAAAATTGATTCAAGATGGATAAAGAACTTAAATTTAATGCATGAAATGATAAAAATCCTCAAAAAAAGCATAGAAAAACACTGGAAGATATCAGCCTGGGCAAAGACTTTATGAAGAAGACTGCCATGGCAATTGCAACAACACCAAAAATAAACAAATGGGACTTAATTAAACTTAATAAAACTCAAAAGCTTCTGTATAGCTAAGAACACAACAACCAAAGCAAATCGACAACCTACACAATGGGAAAGGATATTTGCATATTTTGAGTCAGACAAAAGTTTAATAATTAGGATCCATAGAGAACTTAAATTAATCCACATGAAAAAAGCCAACAATCCTATACATCAATGGGGAAGAGAGATGAACAGAACCTTCTCTAAAGAAGACAGACAAATGGCTAGCAAACATGAAAAAATGCTCATCATCCCTAATTATTAAAGAAATGCAAATTAAAACCACCCTGATATATCATCTAACCCCAGCAAGAATGGCCCATATCAGAAAATCTCAAAACTGCAGATGCTGGTGTGCATGTGGAGAAAAAGGAACACTTTTACACTGCTGGTGAGACTGCAAACTAATACAACCTTTTTGGAAGGAAGTATGGAGGAACCTTAAAGAACTCAACCTAGACCTCCCTTTTGATCCTGCAATCCCATTACTGGGCATCTGTCCAGAAGGAAAAAAAAAACCCTTTTATTATAAAGATACTTGTACTAGGCTATTTATCGCAGCTCAATTTACAATCGCTAAAATGTGGAAACAGCCTAAATGCCCCTCAACCCAGGAATGGATTAACAAGCTATGGTACATGTATACCATGGAATACTATTCAGCCATTTTAAAAATGGAGATTTTGCAGCATTTGTATTAACCTGGATGGAGGTGGAACACGTTATTCTTAGTGAAGCATTACAGGAATGGAGAAGCATGAATCCTATGTATTCAGCTTTGATATGAGGATAATTAATGATAATTAATGACATGGTGGGGTTGAGGGAAGGAGAGAGCAGACAGAGAGAGAAGGAAGGAGTGGGTGGTGGAAGGAAAAGAAAAAGAAAAGAAAAGAAAATGGTAACTAATTCTCACATAAATTGGATTAAATTTTGGCCAAAGTACATTATTTGAACAATAATTTTTAATTCAACGTGTTAATATGTTGTTTAGGATATTGCATCCTCATTTATAAGTGAAATATGTTTTTAGTTTCCCTTTGTAGTGATATATTTTTTCCAATTTTCATATCAGCTATATCCAGATGAAGTAGAATGCATTTGAAGTATATCTTCTTTTTCTTTTGCCTATAAGATTTGTCATGATATGTTTCTTGAAATTATCTTCTCTTTTTATTTATAAATATTAGTTGTCTATTTTTTGAGACTTTGAAAAAAATTAAAAAAGACAAGAAATACCATCAGATTTCAGAGGAACCACTGATTATTGGAACATGGGACTAAGCTTTGTGGCTTAGTCTCACCTTAGTAAGAAAGAGATGGGAATTGAGTTGAGACTTGAGGGGATAGAAAAAATTGGATGAATGGGAATAAATAGGAATGCATATGGCGGCCCCAAGAGGAGAGCTACATGTAGCTTTGCCCACATGCATGCTGGGAGGAGCACTCAGCGCAGGTGGACCTCCACCAATTCTGATTTAAATCTTGGTTCAGTCACTTGTATGGATGTATAATCTTGGTTAGATTCATTAAATTCTCTCATCTCCAGTTTCCTAATCTGTCAAATGAGGATATCAAGACCTACATCATGGGTTTTCATGAGGATTACAAGAGTGTCACGAATATGATTACTGCTCAAATCTGATAGATATTGCCAGTTGGGGTGGGTGATAGATGCAGGGTGAAGGAAGGATCCAATTTGTGTGGGTTTGTTTGGAGTTTACCTGTTGCTGTTGTGTGGGTGAAAATGACTGGGGAATACTCTCTGCTTTGTTTCCTTAAAGGGGCAAGAAAAACATCTGACAGAACAAAGAAAAAAAGATATACAATGTTGCTTATTAACTTCTATTAGGTAAGGTACAATTCCTAGTTGCTATAGCATTTGAGAGATTTTCACCGAAAACCTGTAGGAAGTCCTTATCCAAGAAACCTTATATTTCTATATATTACAATTTACTTAGCTGTGACCTGAATGTATCATTTTCTATAGGCTTTCATTGACTTAATGGAGAGTTTAATTCCACATGATACATCATAATCTTAATTTTCAATGCACTAAGAAACCTTTAAATTCATTCTATATTAGAACGAACTTCCATGACCCTGAAATTCCCACTGAGGGGTGGAGCTATATAAACCCATGTTATCCTTTCCATATATTGAGTACATTCTTTTATAGCAAAACTTAAAATAATTGTCTAAAATGAATCATTCCACTGTCATACTTCTCATTCCTTCTTCAACTCTTTCCATCTAGGCTCTGTCCCCACTGTGTGACTAACACAGGCCTCTGTCCAAGGCAGCAGCCGTCCCATGCTGCCAACGCCAGTGGGACTGGGAGTCTCATCTTACCAAGCTTCCCCGCAGCACTTGGCAGCTGCCCCCGTCCTCCTGAGACACTTTCTTTTTCTGGCTTTCTGGATACCACCCTGCTAGTTTTTCTCTTAACTCACTGTTAGCTGCTTCTCGGCCCTGTGTATTTACTCTTCCTTTCTCCAGCTTTAAATTCTGGCGTGCTCTGGGCACAGGGCCAGCATTCTTACGTTATCCATCCACGCCTTCTTCTTAGGTGATTTTATCCAGTAATTTGCTTTCAAATATCCTCTACATCGCAAGAATACCCAAATCTCTATCTTTAGCCCTGCTATTTTTCTTGAATTCCATTTTCATGTATTGAACTTCCCACCTGACATCTGTACTAGGGTGTCTAATAGGCATCTTGGATCTAGGATGCTTGGAACAGAACCTTTCTTCTCTCCCAGTTGTCTTCTGTCTTGGTGGCATCACACCTAAGCTAGTTGTTCAGGTTAAAATCTGGGTGGCACAGGTGTTTCTCTCCTTCCCTTCCCCTCAGTGTTGATTTCACCTCTACGGCAAGACTTGTGTCTAGTCCCTTCTCCGCACCCCCAGCACCCTAGACCAGCTGCCATCATCTCTGCCTCCAACACTGGTCCTGCTGCTCCATCGCTTTACACCTGCACCTGCTTCCAATACCATTTGCATGAACCTCATTCTCTTCTCCCGCCCTTACAGCTCCGTACAAGACCTGGCCTGAAGAGCCTCTTCTCTGAACTGCCCCACGTGATGCTCTCCTGATTCTTAATGCTCCCTTCTCTCTCTAGCATGTGGAGTATCTGCTCCCGAGAGCCTTTGTGTGCTCCGTTACCTTTGTCTGGACGCTCTTATCCTAGCTCTCAGCATAACTGTGCATTATCAGTCAGGACTCAGCTCAAAGGTCACCTTGTCAGAGTTTTGTCTAATGTGGGGCATCATAGTTCCCTCACTTACCTTGTAACACGGGATTTTGCTATTTTTCTCTTCTTAGTGTTTTCTTGCGTATTGATTTGTGCATTTGCTATCTCAAGTCCATAGATTGAGTCCAATATGGGCGCTGTGGACTTTTAACTATCCTTTGCAACGCCATATCCCTGCACACAATATGGTTATGGTCTACTAATCTGTTACTCTGCCAGGGAGTAGGAATGCAAAAATAGATCAGTATATTAGGGTAACTTGCTATCCAGTCATTTAGTCCAGGGACTTTTACTGAGCCCCTACTATCTTCCAGGCACTGGGGATACAGCAGTGAAGAACTCCGAGACTGCCCCTGATGTCCTGAACTTGACATTCCAGAAAGGAAGTAGGAAAGCCAGCAGCATATAAACAGACATGAACGCAATGAGTGGAGAGGCTGAGTCATCCTGCTCTGCAGATGAAGAGCATCTGGAGGGGGAGAAGCCCCAGGAGGCCCTGCGTGAGGAGCACACTCAGCAAGTCCAAGGAGCGGGAAGCAGTTGGCCGTGGCTGGCACGGCCTGAGGGAGGGAGTAGTGGGTGGGCCGGGTGGAGAGCAACCAGGCAGCTAAGGGCCCATCTTGTGTGGCTTTGGGCTCTTTCCCGATTGTGATGGAAATCCGTTAGAGGGTTTGAAGCCTGGGAGTGACATAATCTTTTATTGTGCTGAGAATTCTTTATGGACTGCTTCCTTCTCAGAAATCTCCTGAGGGGTTTGGCTGAGAATACAGTGATTCTCTTCTCGAGAAGCTTGAAATGTCTGGCTGATGTTTCTTATACATCAGGTTCTGTGCTGGTAGCTAGAAGTCCTGGAATGTGTTCCCAGAGCTGCACATTCCTTTTGAAGGGCCTTGGCTGGGCCACCCTTTCTGGCTGGACGCTGCCTCTTCACACTCGAGTACTCTGGAAAGCAGGGGGAGCAGAGGGGAGGGAGGTAGAGCACGGACAGTGATCCCCTGGCTCTCTGATGCCTCGAGTGGGAATGTGGCGGAAATAAATTAGTATGGACAAAGAGCTGGAGTCCTTTCCATGACAGGAAAAACGATTCAAACCAGTAAGATCGCCTTTGGAATATTTTCTGAAGGTTTAATGATTAGTGTAGACAAAATTGAAGATCAACATGCGTCAGTGGAAAGCAAAACAACCCCCAGGCTTTTTTTTAACCAATTGGCACTTGAGTGACCCCTAAGGGTAGAATACGTTTAAAAATTCTGACTTCTTCACAGGGTCAGCTTTCGGATGAAGAAAATCAATCTGGGTGTTAATAACTGAGAGAATTATTGGGGAGGTCAGGGAAGAATGCTTTAAATGCAGCAGCACCCCATCCTGCGGCCTACTGGGGCCAGAGTGCTGATTCTGTGAGGCCTTTGTTTGCTTATCTGTGGTGTCAGAGATCAGGAAAAATATGCACTGAATTTTTTTTTTCTCTAATCAGCTTGCCTTAGCGTGTATGTATTTAAGCATGGCTATCTTATTCTTCCAATGTGCAGCAGAGAAAAAATGGTTGGACTCCCCTCCTTAATACCTGATCATAAATTGAAAAAGGAATCAAAAAAGAATTCTAGGAGATGTACTGTATTCCATGCTTGGTTTCCAGAAGGACTGTATTTGAATACCGTGTTCTTAAAGACCTGCACTTTTATTTGATAATTGTCAAAATTGGGGTGGGCCATTTATGTGGCGTGGCAGTGAGAACAAGGCAGTCGGACCATTGCGCTCTCGTTTGGGGAACAACGGGCTAGATGCTCAGCCACGGGTTTCCTGTGATACCCTTTTCTTTTGCTTTTCTTCTCACACAAAGGGCAAACCAGGTCTTCCAAGTACTCAAGGGAAACCTAAATGAGATTGCTCTGTGGTTAAAAAAAAGTTCATTCAAAGCAGAGTGTGAGTTATTTTCTACCTGAGTATATTTGAGATATGTTTCCTTACTTCTTACGAAGCTGCGAATGGGGGCTTTGGGATCTCCTCATAAATGACCTTTTCCAAAGACTTCCTGTTACTTTGTTTTTCTTTGGGAACCAGAACAGCCATTCAATACATTCCCACTGTGTGAGGTTGAATAAATCTTTTTAATTAGGAATTAGTCACTGTGAGATTCTAATTAGCATTATGCGTGAAATGTCTGTTTACTTTTGATCAGTTTTGGGACAAGCCTGTGTTAAATCCACATTCAGTGTAACATTTTCTTGGCTCCTTCCATTGGAGAAGCTGGTGTCTGATACAGACGTTAAACATCTCTACCCTATTCAATTTTTTAATATTTTACTTTTTTTCTTCCGTACCAGTGGCCTCCACTCACTTCCCTACCTCTTACTCACTGTTAGCCTGGAGCCTAATCATGTGGAGCAGTTAATGTGTACCCTGCAAGGTGACCAAACAAAGGGCTGATTCAGAGTGAACTCACAGGGAAACAGGTTTGTGTTTAAACTTGAAACTTGAAAAGCAAACCACCAGGTAAGTACTCGGCACAAAAATCTTAGGCTGGTGATTACAAAGCCCTTTTGTAGTCTTCATTGTCTTGTTAAGTATTCTGCATGTGCGCATAGGGCTTGATTTAGAAAGAAGTAAAATAAGATTAACCTCTGAGAAGTCAACTGGTAAAATCTATAGGAATGGACCAGATCACGCATGAGAGAGGATTTTCTGATCAGCTACTACCTTATGCTGGATGATCTGATCGGTGCATTTCTTGTAGTAAACTAAGAAATTGACATTGTTTCCTATGAGAGTATTTACGGTGAATCCTTCCTAAGAAGTAAATGATGCCAGGAAAGACTGGCAAAGCTGAGCTTCAGGAGTTCCCAAAAGGACCTGATCCAGGAGCCTGCCCAGCTGCTGCCTCTTTCTTAATTTGCAGTAAGAACAAAAGGAATATGAACACTGCAGTGAGGTACAATAAAAAAATATATATTTTTTATATATATTAAAAATATATATTTATATAAAATATATTTATAAAAATATATATATTTTTTATATATATCTCCAATCTGCCATGAGCATAAATTCCATCGTTAATCACTGAACCATTCTGCCTCCTTCTTTACCTGCACACATAAAAAATATTATGATGATCTTTCTAAAGTCTAATTTTTCTCATGCACATTTTTTATACTTTTCTTTATGTCACCTATGTGACTAGTATCTTTATGTCCAGGTGCAAATCATGAATAGTTTGAAATAAAAATATCTATAGAAGAAGAAGAATGAACAGCACATTGCTGCTTCACAGGGACACTTCTAAGAAAGCCACACTTTATTTCTGAATTAATACACAAGTAGAGATTGTTGTTTTTCTTTGTCTTGCAAAGAAAGGAGGGGGACCATCCTTATACGAGATGCTTCCTGTCTCCAGTGGGAATGCACAAAAGGTTTTGAAAGGTCAAAGACAGAAATAAAAATCATTCTCAGACACAAAATGAAAGGAAAATGGAATCCAGGTTCTGTGTGGGCAATATTGGCTTTTATTTCCACTCTGGTAAGGGTGAGCTGAGTTTGAGAAGGAAATCAGCATGTGGGTAATGGTGAATGAGGGTCTTAAAGGTCAGAAGGGTGGGACATTCGATTTGAGGGGGTCTGCTCTATTTGACTCTGTCCTCTCCATCTTTTTAGTCTATTATAAGAAGGTGGGATGATAGGTGTGGTATCTCTTTGACTGCTTCCTGCAGAATGAGGGGCGGCATGGGCTCCCTGTAAGGGAAAGGAAAATGGGGAGAAGGAAGGGAGTAATGTTTACAGGATCACTCTTGAGTTTTCAGCCTGAACTGGTTGATATCCACGTAGGGCAAGGATATGAGCAGGTGACTGCCTGGTCAATAAGGAGATGAGATGGGGAATTACTGAGAATGAGAAAAATCATAATTAGTGGCCTTAACATAACGAAGGAGGCCATGATTCCAGCACCGGGAGGGTGGAGTATCCTGAGGGCATAGTAAATTACCATTAATTCCCACCACTGATACCTCTGTTTGTTTTAGAGGACCTTGTAAGACAGCAGTGTGGAAAAAGTTGGTCCCATGTTTATTAGAAAAGAGACTGGCTTACCTTCCACTAGCAAAAGTACCCAGAGTTTAGTTTTCCAGGACAGCATCCAGCAGGAATCCTGATTTTCTGGGGATCGCCAGTTTTTCTTAGCTAGGCTCAGTAGGTTGGGGATTTTTGCTAGGTCTTGGGAGTGACTACAAAACCAGATCTTCAGAAAGACTTGGGCAGTCAGACTTCCTGTGATGACTTCCCCTGGCTAGACGTGGCTTGCAGGGAAGATTTGAATTTGGGCACTTCTTCGCTCAGTGTCTCAGCCTATTGCGTTTAAACACGGTCCTGGGGGAGATTCTCTTTTTTTGGACTGCCTAGAGGAGTTTCAAGAAGTAGCAGGGTTTTGTCTAATGGCGGAAGCCGATGTCTGGAGCTCTGAGAGGCTCAGCTGCGCCTTGAAGGCCAGATCAATGAGCTCTCAGTGGGGGGTGGGTCTGAGGGCTCCAGAGGAAGTTTTGGGGCTCTGCCATGTTTCTTTTCTCTCCTTGTTTTGCCATTTATTTTTTCTCTACCACATGTGGCAGAGAGCTGGTGGGGGGCAGTGGAGAGAGGGGATGAGGTGGAATTCTGCAAGTAGGAATAAGGTTGGGAAGGAGGAGAAAGGCCTGGATGTAGGAATCTCCGACCATTTGTCTAAGTCTGACGGTAATTATTGAGATGAGTGAGGACTGAGAGGTCAAAGGTGCCATTTTCAGGCCATTGAGAACCATCGTCTAATCTGTAATCCAGGCAGGATTACAGAAGAAGATGAGGCGTTCAGGTTTAAGGTCAGGATAGAACTTTACAGGCTTGAGGTACATTAAAAGGCAGCTTAAAGGTGAAGAAGGGGGAATCCGTGACTGGGTGGTTCTCATATCAGAAACTGGAAAAAAATAAATGAGGTTAAAGCAAGAATGTAAAGAGAACCCATAGGTGGCCAAGGCTGGCATCAGGGAGGTAGTAGGCCTCCCCGTGTGAAACCAGCCCAAAAAAGCGAGACTGGGGTTAACCCCGGAGGAGTGGCCCAGGCCCACAGGATGGCAGCCCTGAACACGAGCCACTGAATGGGTGAGTCTGGCTCGCTGGGGTTAGGCACAGAGCACCAGAATTTAAAAACAAAAAACAACTGAGAGAGGGGCTATATACAACTGTGTAAGAGCCCCAGAGATGGAGGGAGAGGGGAAGAGGAGTTGGAGTGGGGGAATGGAAAAAGAAGTAAAAAGGTTCAGAAAAAGGTTCAAGACAAATGTTTATCTCACCAATAAATGAATGAATTTGGGGTGGGGGTTGGTGGGGTCCTTCTGTTCTCCTTAGTCTTGTTGGAACAAGAGTCCATCTAGTTGGGTCCAGAGGGGTGTATTTTGACTCCCCACAGGGGGCTTCTTCCAGATCTGAGTCATGACGCCAAAATGAGAGGTCAAAGACCAAAATAAAAATCATTCTGAGATGGGGAGCGAGAGGAAAACGGGATCTAGGTTCTGTGCGGGCAACATCAACTTTTATTTCCACCCCAGTGAGGGCCATCTGAGTTCCATAAGGAAATCAGCATATGGGTAATAGTGAATGGGGGTTTTAAAGGTGGGAAGGGTAGGGGTTGATACATTCCTTTTCCTGGGTGGGATGTCTGTGGGAAGGGTTGGGTGTGGCCCATTCACCTTTCCTAGGTGGGACATCCAATTTGGGCAGGTCGATTCCATTTGAGTCTATCAGGTTTCTGTGAACCAGGATCCCTATGCGTGCAGGGTAGAGGGTGTGGAGAGCTGGGCTTACAGGAAAGCAGGAGAAGGATGTTGGTTTGGGAAAGGGGAGAGTTGGGCTAGAGCACAGCATGAGCCAAGGCTCTGCTCTGTGAAAGAGACCATGAAACCCACAAGTGAGCAAGTCCAGCTTTCCAAAAATAAGAAAAAAGAGTTTTTCAAAATAAGACGTGCTAAAGAATACCGAAACATTCTCTTTAATTGCTTAGAGTGCATTTTCTCACACCCTTATATATCCAACCCTAATTATAGCCATAAGGAAGATAAATTCCAGCAATGTTTTTTATTGCTGCTACTAGCCTTTGAGAAAATGATTTGAATTTTCACAATGTCGTTAAAATAAAGCATATCTTATAGAGTGACAGCAGTAATGGGATAAGAGAAGAGAGAAAATAATCTTTCCTTTAAATCACATGGTTTCCCTTTTCACTACCTACCCCACTGACAAGTATATTGGGTTACAAGATTTTGGAAACAAGAACGCAAAGCGGGAGTGATCTGTTTATTAATTACACTGTCAGCTCCTGAAGGCAGAGATTTGATTTTGTTTTGTAAACTTCTGTGTCTCCAGATTCTAGCATCATGCCTGGAATATAGGAGGCATCTAATATAATTGTTAAGTAAGTTTTTGAGTAACTTATGAAAGGAAAGATGTTACTGTGATGAAAATATGAACAATTTACCTAGGCCTGTCTTCTGGTTCAAGTCCCAAATGTAGTCCTGATTTCCTCAATGACCTAGAGAAAATGCCATTATTTTATTTAGGGCACCTGAGAGTTCTATTCATGCACTTTCCTCTACCCTGAGCATCAAGAATCTCTTTTTCTCTCTTTTCCCTGTCAGGATTTCCATACTCTGATCAAAATCAAGTTTTCAATTGCTTGGCTTGCTCATGGGGGGGTTTCCTGATTAGTCATATTTATCCTGACTAATCTTACCCTGATTTTCCTTGGGCATTGCTGTGAGTAATAGTAATCAGTGTGATGGCCTCACTAGGAAAACTTTATGTAAATGCATCAAGACTTTCTTTCTTCTCTTCCCCTCAGGGAATCATTTCTTGTAATGATATCCCACTCTCGACTGCCTCCTCTTCTTGGCTTAGTCTTTCATGGGGTCTAAGATTTATTACTGACATTCTCTGACCCCCTCTCCCCCACTGTTAAAATATCTATTCTACAACGACATCACAGGGTCTAAGGTGGTAAAGGGCTCATGCTCATGCCGCGTAACTCAAGAGATAGTTGATGCCAGTGGACAGAATACTGATCTGATAAATGTGACCTCATTTCTAGAAGGAGATGGGCCACCAGCCAGTTTTGCGGACCTGGGCTGCTCAAGCTCCCTGGGCTGTACTTTTTTTCATGTATAAAATGTGGATTTTTGTCTAGGTCAGTGGTTTCTGTAAGCAGCCATGTATCACTGGTTCTGGATATGTTCTGGGATCACATGCATTTAGGAATTGCTGTATATCACCTTGTTCAATATCATAAAGTTAAAGGCTCTGGCAAGTCTTTGAAATAAAGAAACTTAAAAAAAAATTTATAATTGACCTCTTGGTGGGGAGGGGTAGCATGTTGGTAGTTTCTTAGAGAACTCTATGGAAATCACTAGACAAACTTTCTGGAAAGCATGGCTATAATTGTACATCATTTATCTCCAATGGCAGCTGCTGTGGGTTTAGGGAAGAATAGGCCAGGATCTCTGCATTTCAGGCATAAAGGATCCAATAGGGGAGAAATAGAAAAACACGTGGGATGGGATGACAACTGTAGACTGAAAGTGTGTTCACATGGTAATGGGCACGAAGACTGGGAAGCAAGTAATTCACCCAATGTAGGACAGTGGGTGGGGAAAGGAAAGGCTTCAGTGCAGTGTTTGAAAAAATATACCAGGCAGAGAAGGTGGGAAGGACATTCTAGGGGGAAGGAACAACATAGCCCAGAGATATAAAATCCCAAGGTACGTTCTATGCCTATGAAATAATTCTGTGGTTATAGAGCTTAGAGGTGAAGGCTGCCTCGGGAAAGAGAGGAGGAACAAAGTTCCGGAAGATGAGTGAAGCTGCCTCCAAATGCTTTAAGTGCCGTTCTAAGAAGCCTGAAATTTATCCTGTAAATAAGGCAACAGGAAACCATCCTTAGATTGGTTTTTAATCAGGAGAATTACCCGATCAGTAAGAATTTGGAAAGTGAACTCTGGAGTGTTAAGGCAGAGAGAAGGAGGAAGAGATTGGCAGAAACTAATGATGATTCTGTTGAAATGGCTCAAGTGATAAATGATAAAAGGCTGAATCGTGACAGTGGAGAAGGATGAGATGGAGGAAACAGTTTTGGTGGAAATTTAGGAGCTCCACAGACCGTGATACAAGAGCAATTGGATAAAAGGCAAGAAAGAAAGAGGAATATAAAATAACTCTACTGCATTAGGGTGGGCCAGTGTTATGTATATGGTACGGCTACAGCATTCACTGGGATGAGCATGTGAAGGGTTGAACTGACTCACAGGCTTTGGACTGGACTGGGAGGTTCTTTTACACACAGTTGTTTTCCCGCAAAAATATATTCCATTGATTTTTGTGTTTCAGAGCTCAAGAAGGATTTAACTAAAGACTATAAAGTATTCTTTTTTTTTTTTCCTTTTTTTTTTAGACAGAGTCTCACTATGTTGCCCAGGCTAGAGTGCTGTGGCATCATCATAGTTCACAGCAACCTCAAACTCCTGGGCTCAAGCGATTGTTCTGCCACATCTGTGTGAGTAGCTGGGACTGGCACTACCACAGTGCCCAGCTAGTTGTTCTGTTTTTAGTAGAGATGGAGTCTTGCTCTTGCTCAGGCTGGTCTTGAACTCCTGAGCTCAAGAAATCCTCCAACCTCGGTCTCCCAGAGTGCTGGGATTATAGGCGTGAGCATTCTTTTTAGGGAATTTTGGCATCCACCAAAATATCTACTTCAAAGTGAACTTTAGTAAAGATTTAATATTATTGTCAACAAAGCAGCATTTAAATCTGCAGATTTCTTCTGATTTTGCCACTAGATGATAAATAATCATTTATGGAAGTATAAATCCATTTGGTTTTTCATTCAATCTAAAACTCTTCTTTTAGTCATGTATTATTTTATATACACTAATATTTTAGTAGACATTTGTGAAATTATTTCCATTTTCTAGGAGGAAATAGCATAGGACAGTGACAACTTCAGTGGTGATTTACATATCAAACCATTATTTTTGAAACTAATCCTAAATTTGGGGCAGTCCTGATAATGCATGAAAAATATACTGTGTCTATAGTCAGGTAGTGAGGTTTTTTCCAAAACCATCTTTGTAAAAATCAGGAAAATATTTTTCTTTTGGAAGAAGTCCATGTTTGTGTATAAGGGTGAAGAAAGATTTTAAAGGTGGATTTTCCCAACAACCTTTTGAAGTAAAAGCTTCTTTCATTTAGGGGGAGACCTCCCTTTGAGAGTCAGGATGTGGAAACTGTAACAGCATAGCACGGGCTGTTTATACAAAACAGTCCACACCTCCCTGAGTCAGTTAGAGTTTTGTCCTTACCTGGACAGTTGGCTTCTGTTAGCATTAGAAAAAAAGTGTGCAACCCCTGGTCACTGATTCATTTAAAAAAAAATTTTTTTTTGAATTTTTTTGTCCAAGAGGACCCAGAATCCAGAAACTCAGTGGTGGCAAGGAGCTGTTCCTAGATATAATTTATCAGAGGAAGAAAAGCACAGTGTCCACCTTAAAAGCAAACCAAGCTATCAAAATGACTACAAGTTATAAAATGAGCACAATAGGGGCAGTCAGAGATTGACTTCTGAGAATTTTTTCCTTCTACGTCATAAAGAAATAAAGATAAAAAATGAATGGTCTGGTCTTATCAGGATAAGCAAGGCTGCCGCCCCTTCTGCACTTTTCTGCAACTGTGGAGCCTTTGAGGCAGCTCCGGAATTGTGTTGAAATACACTTAGAAGTTTGAGAAGGCAGGCCCACGTAAAGGTTGTCTCACTCTTCGGAGGTTAATGATAATGGTCACTTATGTTTAAGCCTTGAGATTTCTAAGTGCATTTTATTGCATTTGGAAGAACTTTTGCACGGAGAAAATGCAACTCAAAACTGAGTTGAGACGCAGTGTCCCTTTCCCTTAGAACACAACAGCCTTATTTCTGTGTAGTCGAAATAGAGGGCAGGGGCAGGGAAGGCAGGCACTGTGCTTCCTGAAATTCACCAGCGTAGTATCTCTCTGCCTTTCTCTCCTGTGATCCAGAGCCACTCCCTACACTTGATATCTGTTTACTTTAGAGGAGGCAGTTTTAGAGACAGGATCATAAATATCCTGGCCCAGAGCCCCAGGAGCCATGACAAGCAAAAGAACATGCTCATTTGGAGATAGGCTTTGTGATAGTTAAATGTGTGGGTTAATTTTTTATCCACTTCAATAACTGGGATTTTTTTTTTTCGCCCTCTCTACTTCTTTGCTTTCTGTTGCTGCTCTGAAGCTGTGGGCACAGAAATCTCTGCAGGCAAATTTCTCCAGAACATATTGCAGGACAATCCTATAAGAACAGTTGAATTCAAGGCATCTGGACCCCTAATCCTTTTTGGAGATGGCAGGTGTGAGTGGCTGTATAAAATATTCTATGTTTATCTTCAACTTCTTGTTCTGGGTAAGTGTTTTTCTTTAAATTATCAATTTTATGCAAGAAAGGGGATCTTGATATAAATATCAGAAACAAAAGCAGATTCTGCTCTAGAGGAGGGAGGAGAGAAAACATATTTTCCATTTACTTGTTTGGATTTGTCTGTTATTTCTTTGCTTATTTCGGTGATTGAAAATGAGCCAATGCCTCAGAAAAGTACACTTTAGAATCTGTGAAGATAAACATTTCATAAATGTTTTGATATTGCTGCAAAAACAATCACAGAGGAAAACATACCCCTTAATTAGAGAACAATTATTCTTAGTTGTGTATCAAGCAGGTTTTCCCAGCCCAAGGTCCCTGTGGGAGAAACCTGTGCTGATTCCCCCCAACCCAGAGCCCTGCCCAGTTCCCACCCTTCACATCTGGGATGGAAACAGGTGAATCGAGGGGTGTGGGATGACAGAGACCTGAGGATCATTTTCACAGCCCAACTAAAAAACAATGAGTCATGAATAAACTTGTGGAGCAAACAATAAAATTACTTGAGCATAAGAAGATGAAACTAAGCCCGGGGATTTGCAGCATTTTAAAGTTAGTATCTTGATGTGTCTTCACCCCACCTTTTAACCTTCGGGGTTTCTATTTTAGCAAGTTGTTATGTTTCTCTTGAAAGTCAGCTGACACAGACAGAACCAACAAATTGATTATAACATTTCACATTGGAAAGTGGAAAGAGGAGGTGTGAGAGGGCAAGCTGGAATGTTGGGAAATTACCTTATCATTTTTCATGCATATGGTGCAATTAAAGATTGCTTAGAAGTAAATCAGTGGAAATAGCTCAAAGTGCTTAGGTGAAAAGAAAAATATTATGTAGACTGGATTTAAAAAACAGTTTATTCAGTATAAGGAGGAAAGAACTCTGGTTTTGTTTTTGTACCTGGTTGCCTTTAGTAAACAGAAAGCTGATATCCATATTTTAGTAAATTTCTGTTCTATAAAAATAATGATGGGCTTAAACTTAATTACATGAGTGCAATTTTATTATAGAGAATGACTTTCCATTCAATGGTCAGCAGCTCTAATGAATGCAGATAATATGTGGGTGAAAAAATGAGTACACAAATAAATAAAATAAAGAGTTGTTCTTTGCACTTTTCCCTTTTCCCTAGAAAAATGGTCTGCTTTTGTAAGTATTAAATGAAGCTCATGCAGATAGGCCCGTTTTTCCAGTTAGTCTTGATAAATGTCTTCTCCTGAATTATTTGGATTTGATTAAACATTGTGAGGAGAATATAAAGAAAGAAAAGCCTCTGTTCTTTGGTTTTGTTTTGGTTTTAGCATTTCATTGGGGTGTGTTTCAAACATCCACCAAAGAACCCAGAAAGGGGTAAATGACCCAGTCATCCAGCCCCAGCAGCCACGAAAACATGGCCGATGTTCTTCATCTGGACCCTCATTCATTTCTTCTCCCCCATGTTACTTTGAAGCATATCCCAGATCTATAATTGCATCTGTTGATATTTTAGTATATATTTCTGAAAGATAATTAGTCTTTTACAATATGTAACCACCGTATCATTATCACACTTAAGAACTTAAGAATTTCTTAATCAATTATCAAAGATCCACCCTGGGTTCAAAATTCCAAAATGATCTCAGAAAGGTCCCTGTTTGAACCACGATTCAAATAAGGTCCACATTCAGTGATGGATTCATACATCTTTTATGTCAGTTTTAATCTATAGGTTTTCTTTCCATCTCTATTTCTTTTTCTCCATTAAATTTTCATGTCGTGGTGTTTGCTATTTTTTGCATTTCTTAGGGTAAGGCTTTTGCAGTTTGCACACCCAAGGTAAAGTTTAATGCGTTCCCCCAATGTCTTTATTATCTGTAAGTTAGTAGTTGTACCTGGCAGCTCAATAAGATTCAGGATTTGTTTTTTTTTTGACACAGCTACTTCTTAAATGGAATTGTATTCTTTCATAAGGAAGCACATGAAGTCTGATGGTATTACTATCTGGATGTTAGTAGCCATTGATTCTTAAGCACCTGTATTTATTATTCATTATTATTAGCTCCTTAAGAGGTTCAAATTGAAATTCTAGTGCTATCAACTTTTTCATTTATTAGCTGGAATTCTTTCAATAACAAAAAGGTGCTCATTCAGTGTTTGGTTACCATGGTACCTCACTTTTATTGTTACTTTTTCTAAAGTAGCATAGATATTTCTTTCTTACTCTGTACTCACCGGATTTCAAAATAATGAGTTAACTTTCTAGTGTTATCCCACAGTGATAGACTAGTGTAAGTATCATTATAAAATGCTAGATACGCTCCACTACAATTTCTGCCCTTATTGATTTGCAATTTATTTCATCTTACGCTAGTAGGAGATTCAAGTTGGTGCCTGAGTCCTTTGGACATGATCCTACTACCTTTGCGAAACTCTTCACTATTTGCTATGACAAGGTGTTCTAGGCTCACTTGTCTTTTCCCTACTCAGACTGGAATCAGCTATTTCTCCAAGAAGTTCGATCAATCTGCCTTTAAAGAACTGCACCCAGAGTGGCACCTGTGGCTCAGCGACTAGGGCGCCGGCCCCATATACTGAAGGTGGCAGGTTCAAACCCGGCCTCAGCTGAACTGCAAAACAAACAGAAAAAATAGCTGGGTGTTGTGGCGGGCGCCTGTAGTCCCAGCTACTAGGGAGACTGAGGCAAGAGAATCTCCTAAGCCCAGGAGTTGGAGGTTGCTGTGAGCTGTGTGACGCCACGGCACTCTACCGTGGGTGATAAAGTGACACTCTGTCTCTACAGAAAAAAAAAAAGAACTGTGCCCATTGTCTTTACAGACATAGAATGTATGTGAGTGTACGTACGGCCCATCTAAACAAACCAAAATGTCAATGTGGTAATAGTTGCATATGTCTTTTTATAGTATAAAAACACCATGATAAGTACTGATTGCTCTTTGTGAATGCATCAGAGATCTGTGTTTCATTAACTGGCTAATCAGGAATCTGTAATAAATCTGAATTTTAAACCAAAATGATAAAGATAGTCTCGGAAAGAGGTTATAGATTCAGATTTATACTATATATTGAAGGTTAGGCTTCAAGGTGGGTGGTAGCGCTCTGTACCGTCCTGTACCCAGACGTTATCGCTGCTTTCCTGGAAGGCTCTGTTTCATGGTTACTGTTCTCCGCTTTTCTGATAACCTAGATTTCTAACTTCCCACAGGGATTCCTCCCATTGGTGCATGTGTTGAGACCTACAGTCCCTACCTAAGATCTGAAATGGAGTTTCAGTGAGAGCAATATTTGTAAAGACCACTGATAACTTCGCCAACAGGTGACATCAATATTTTAGATCAAAATCTAGGTGACAGAGGTCTCTGGGGAATATAGCTATTTCTACTCTCCCACTTACCTTCACCCGGAGCTCTCATTTGGAATTTTACAGTCCTTCATAGGGAATTTGCAATTTGTGACATTTCAAATGTTTACATAAGCCAAGATTTTAACAGCCCCACTGTTGTGGTTTTCTTGTAGATGTCCAAGGCCTTATGTTTCCGAATGTATTCTTTTTGGTGTAACTTGTGGAACTAAGCCTTTGCAAAGTAGGGCCAGATGTTAGAATATATCTGAGATATGTGTATGGTCATTTAATCTAAACATACCAGTTTCTTCTGTGGGAGAACTTGAGATATGCCACATAAATATGCAGTCATTTCCCTTTGTTTGAAATACTAATTGAAGGAAAACACATGAAAATGGAAATGATTCCTAATCCCTCATTCTGGAGTTTGATACAAGTTAGAAAACTGATATGAGATACATTGTAGGTTCTACGCCTGTTTCCCCTGGGTTAAAAGCAGGTGAATTTCCCTGATTTTCTTATGTTAAGGTATGTCAGGACTGAGAGGATTATAGATGCTTAGAGTGTCTTAGGGGTCTGAGAAAGCAGAGAACACAAGGCCTTTGGCCAGTGGATGCAGAAAATAATCAGAAAAACAGACAGCTGTGGAGAGGGAGGCTGCAGTGAGGGACAGTGGAGGGGGGTACAGTACCCAGCCCAAAGGTGAGAAGAAAGAGCCTCATTACATGTCCAAATCCGAATATATCAGTAACTAAAGAGAGCCAATCTTTTGAGGAGAGCAGAAGGAAGTCAGAACTTGGAGAGAGTCCAGGACACGGTCTCAGCATCTGCCGTCGTGTTTTATGTGGTACCCAGGCCTCTAGACTGGATGTGCTGAGAGCAATTAAAAGATTGGAGACAAAGCAAACACGACACCGAGATAGGAGTCCATTAAAAAGAATGGGGCCGTTATATCTCACATTGATGAAATTCCCCGAGATAGAGTTAACAATGGCTGAAATGTTTGAACTCTGTACATAACGGTGGTTAACTGAAACTATGCAGTCAATACAGAATTGTAGTGGTGACAACAGGCACCAGAGCTCAGGCTGGACACGAGCTCCTTCTTCCCTGTCTGTGCTTGCCTGGGGAAGTCAGTTAACCTCTCTGTGCTTCATTAGCCCTCACTGCAGCAACCCCTACCACATGGGGTTGTTGGGACGACCAAGTGAGCTGGTCCTGTGAAGAACTCAGAATGACGCAAAACAGATGCTCGGGAAAGAGGTTTCAACCAACGTCATATAGGCATTTTTATGAGATAGAAATATGAAACAATTCTGCATAGAGATGACTAAATTTCAGTGCTGGATTTTAAAACAGAGGAGGAAATAAAATGGCAAGAATTAGGAGAAGGCAAAAATTCTGCTTTCGTCAATGAAAGGAATGGAGGGGAAAGTAGATTTTTGGAAACGGATGCTGAGATTCAAATCCTGAATTTTACCTCTTATTTCTTTGTGACCTGGAGCATGTTCTTTAGCTTTTCTGTGCTCTGGTCTCTGCACTTGTGAAGTGAAGATGGTAATTTTTCTGGCAGGGTTAATTGTGAAGATTAGCAAAGACACTTGGGGAAGCTCGTCACCAAGCACTGCCACACAATGACAGCTGAAGGATGCTGATTCCAGTCCTCACGATGCTTTTCATTTTAAAGCTTAGAATCTGGTGTGATAGTACTTTATACTTCATAGATTTTTAAAAGTTGAATATGATTTTAACCTAACTGTGACCCTCCTTTCTCCCCACAAGGTAAGAAATCTATAGGGTTAAATGATACGCCAACCCTGAGTCTGGCCTCCACTTTGGATATCTGGGGCCCCAAATTTCTCTGAGAATTCTAAATCAAACCTTTTTTTTTTTCAGATCATTAGGTGGGCCATTTGTTAAAGTAGGAAGATAGGACACTTTTTCTGTGCATCTTAACTTGAGTTATAACTGCTGATACAGAGACCTGCGGTTTGTGGGCTGTTATCTGTATTCCTGCCCTGGGCTCTTCCCGTGTGTGGACAGGTCTACCAGTGTTACTTATATGGAAGTTGTATTCTTGGTAAACTGTGATAAAATCATTCCTGAATTTGCAACATTTTGTGATCCAGAAATATCAGGATACAGATCAAATGCTGAACATTTTTCTCTTTTTACGTGTTTTAAAGTTATATGAAGTGTATTGTTTTAGTGGTTATTCAGGCCCTATTTGGGTGAGAAAAAAATGTGATTGATTTCTTTTCCCCAAATAGAGTTATTTAAAATCAGAATTTGCTGCAGTAGTGATGAGTGCTTGGTTTACTTCATCAATTTAGAAGATGTGCAGGGCTGTAACCATGGAGACACACTCAGTGCAGGGCTGTAACCATGGAAATACACTCAGTGCAGGGCTGTGACCATGGAGACACACGCAGTGCAGGGCTATAACTATGGAGACGCACTCAGTGCAGGGCTGTAACCATGGAGACACATGCAGTGCAGGGCTGTGATCATGGAGACGCATGCAGTGCAGGGCTGTGACCATGGACACACACACAGTGCAGGGCTGTGACCATGGAGACACACGCAGTGCAGGACTATAACTATGGAGACACAACGCAGTGCAGGGCTGTGACCATGGAGACACACTCAGTGCAGGGCTGTAACCATGAAGACACACGCAGTGCAGGGCTGTAACTATGGAGACACACCCAGTACAGGGCTGACCATGGAGACACACTCAGTGCAGGGCTGTGGCCATGGAGACACATGCAGTGCAGGGCTGTGACCATGGAGATGCACGCAGTGCAGGGCTATAACCATAGAGACACACACAGTGCAGGGCTGTGACCATGGAGACACATGCAGTGCAGGGCTGTGACCATGGAGATGCACACAGTGCAGGGCTGTGACCGTGGAGATGCACACAGTGCAGGGCTGTGACCGTGGAGATGCACACAGTGCAGGGCTGTGACCATGGAGACACACGCAGTGCAGGGTTATAACTATGGAGACGCACTCAGTACAGGGCTGTGACCATGGAGACACACGCAGTGCAGGGTTGTAACCATGGAGATGCACGCAGAGACTGGAGCACAGAAAAGCCAAAGAACATGCTCCAGGTCACAAAGAAATAAGGGATACAATTCAATATTTGAATGTCGGTGTCTGTTTACAAAAATCTTTTGTAAGATTAAGAAGATTTGTGAGTTTTTTAAAATTTCAGATTAACAGGAAGTTACAAATGATTATTTTCCATTGTTTGCATTTGTTAGGCAAAGTTCAAGTTGTAGTTGAGCCCTTTACCCAGGGGGTGTGCTGTGTGCTCTTCCACTGTGCACCTCCGGTGAGAGCACACGAGTATCCCTTACTCCTCCTTCTCCCCCCTCACTGCTCTCCCCTCCTTCCCATTTGAATTCAATTGTGTTTCTTTCTCATGTGGGCATATAGTTGTTTATCTGTTGGTTTCATATTAGTATTGATTAAATGATAAATCAGAATAGGTCTCATCTTATTCAAGGATATGTAAAGAAAATAGAGCATAAGGCTTTAAAAAAATGCTGCTGAGAAAGTGAAAGATATTGTCACCCCGACCACTTATAGCATAAGCACACATCCCTGAAAGAAATACTCCAAATCCTGAAAAATGTATCAGGAAATTGGTATTCACAATGTGGTACCAGAAAATAACTTGCCACAAAACAGTAGCTGAAGGCCATAAGAGAGATGATTAGTTGGAAAAATGTAGGATGAAGTGAAAAGGGAAATGGATAAAATAAATAAGGACTTCAAGTAAATTATAAACACAATAGCAGAGTTAAAATTCACTGTAGATATCACACTAAATGGAGACAGTGATATAGAATCTTAAACTGAGAAGTTCTGCAAGAGAAAAATTTTTTTAAAATAACAATGATGTGAAAGAAGATGATAGATCCAGACACAAAGAACAAAACACAAAGTAAATTGTATTCCTAAATGAGAGAAAAGAATAAATGAGCAGAGATAAAATTAACATATGGAAATTTTTTAGAGTTAAAAATAGAATGGAAAGTGCCTGTTTCACCTCAATGAAAGAAGATATCTATGCTTAGGTAAGTATTTAAGAAAACTACTAAATTCGTTAAAAGATAGATAAAATTTTACAAATGTCTGGTTACAAACGAAAACCAAGCAAACAATGCATAAATGAAAATGAGGCCGACCACAGACTTCTCCTGTGGTAACACTGAATGTCAGAAGACAATGGAACAATGTCTGTTGAGCCTGTGTTCACATGTGAACAAGAGAGAAAGATGCCTTCAGATACTTACATTGTAAAATTTACTTGAACATATTCCAAAAGATTAAGGTCTGAAGTAAAAATGGGTAGTCTCAACATGGGAAAATCATGGTAACAACAATCTGGATGTAAAGAAGTCATGTGTCTAAATAGTTGTTATGCTTTTTATTATAAAGTAGATGTAAATCTAGAAAATATTTTTGACAGAGAATGAACATACAGAAAACAATAATTTACTCTGAGCTAAAACCCAACATACACCATTTAGATTTTGTGGAGTAAACACTATTAGAAACACAATTAGCAAATGCAATGAGCATTCATTCAATTTAACACATCTCTTAGTCTTTGATAACTCAATAAGGAAAAGAAAAATGGATACAGAAGATAAAATGATTATATTACAAACAAAGTGTATTTGGTAGATTTCTAATAAACTTTGTGCTCTCTTTAGACTTTGTTGTGTTTTGCACTGCCTCTGAATCTTTAGAGGTGAAGGAAATCTTTAAGTGAAGGAAATGCAGAAAATTCTCCCATGCAGCAATTGTACCACGCACGTTCTCCTACCTCAATGCAGTTGAATTAGACTTTCTATCAAGTTCTCTTAAACTTACCTAAAATGTGTCCATTTTGGACCAATAATGGTACAGGTCACAACCAACTCTTCCTCTTAGCATAGCAAAAAGCACTCTCCAACACACTTCAATAAATACACAAAGCAAAGGACGGAATTGAGAGGGAGGAAGCAGGGATGACTGGAGGAGGCGTTACCAGAGAGCAGGACAAATCCACACCCTGCCCTTTGTCTTTGTATTCCCAGATGAGGGTTTTCTGTTTTCCATTTTCTTCCTGGTATACCATGGCTTTTAGCTTCTGTCCAATCTTCGTCTGTACAGGCTATGTCTGTTCACCATAACAAAATACCATCAACTTAAGCGGCTTATACAGCAGAAATTTATTTTCTTAAGGTTCCAAAAGCCAGGAAGTCCAAGATCAAGATGCAGATCAGGTCGGTTTCTGGGAAAAGGCCGGTCCTGCCACCTGCTCCCTGTGTTCTCATGTGGCTTTTCCTGGCTGTGGGAGTGGAGAACACTCTTTCTTAAAGTGTCACCTGTTCTGTCAGATCAGGACTTCATTTTCATGACCTTATTTAACCTTAATTATCTCCCAGAAGCCTTATCCTGAAATACCATCATAGTGGAGATTAGGGCATCAATACATGGATTTTGTAGGGACACGATTCAGTTTATCATATATCCATAAGCAAATATTAAAGTTGTCTAATGTCTTAGAATGCGGGCTTATACCAGCTGCATCTTCTTTTTTAATTAAATCATAACTGTGTCTATTTATGGGGTATGATGTGCTGATTTAATATACAATGTGGATTGCTTAAATCAAACCAACTGCATCTTAATTGTATCAAAAGAAAGGTGTCCTGTGAGAACTGAGAGAAAAACACAATGATTCCTTCCAGGAGAAACCAGAGTGGGGGAAGGTAAACCTACTCAGCTCTGCAGAATCCACTGAAGGCAGGCCTGGGGGCAGCACATTAACCCATTTCCTTTTACAACCTTGCCAACAGAAAGCAGGCCAGGGCTAAGGCCAGGGGCCACCTTTAGTTCTTTAAAACAGTATGGAGTATGTATCTTCTTAAAACCAAACTGGGGATAGGTTTCAAAGAACCATTATGATGGTCAATCTTCCAATAACTGGGATGAAATAGTTTAGCATTAGTCATGACTCTAGTATGATCATTATGAATAGAGAAGAAATTTACTTTTAAAGTCATTCAGCAGGTTTATGAATAATTTCATGATATTAAGACTCTGATCTTTGCATGAGAATTTCTCCAGTCAGCTGAGAAGGAGAACTCTTAACATTTGTTTTATTTTTTAAAAAAAATTTAGAAGAAAAGATAGGGATAGAAAGATACTTTCATCAGCTTTAAAGTTACAAAGCAATTCTATCTATTTGTGAAGATTAAAGTAGGGCAAAATATTCTTGAATTCTGAAATAATTGAGTATTTTAAATGTTAGTTGAAGAAAACTTTCAGTGGCTGAGAAGATTAATAGTTATTGTTGAAGATAAAAAGTTGCCATTGATTCCATGATTTCATAAGATTGAAGAAGTGAAGAAAACAGTAACACACAAAGAAGTTCAAGTGTTAAAAAAAATACCGTACTCTTATTATGACTTCTTACTAACTTCTTGCTAAGAGTTCTTAAATATTTCTCATTTATAATACTTTAACAAATATCAAGAAAGAGTAATAATCATAATAGTTCCTAGAATCGTTAATATTATTCTTAGTTAAAGATAAAGGCCAAAGTGATAGCTTAAGACAATAATTATAAACCTTCTTGTGAAAGGAGAAGAAAAAGAAATAAAATACCTGAGAAAAAATCAAATAACAAAATACTCAATCGGCATGAAATTATTGAAAATCCCAAAGCGTCTTTATCATTTGATGCATAATTCTTGCTCACAGACTTATTACAAAGAACTGCTAAATTGAACATTTATCTCCATTTGCAGAGGAAATTAGGGTTTAGTGAAAGGAAGCTACAAAAACATAGGGTTGAAGAAATAAGCAGAGTTTTCAAGCTGTAAACTTTTTTTTCATGGTTTGTATTTTATGGTATGGGTGTGTGTACCCGTATGAGATGATTAAAATCCATGGAATATTTCATGGTTTCATAAAGAGATTTGGCTTTTCATTGCATCAGTTATTTTGTGGTTGAATTGAAATATGTAGCAGAGGCAGATTGGTTAGGAGTGACCCTAGATTTCCATCGTGTGAACATTTTCTCTCAGGATTCTAATTTCTTCATCTGAAATGAAGGGTTTGGACCTAGAAGATTTCCAGGTGTCCCAGGGAGCACAAATTTCATGATGATTAGCTTCTCACTGCACTTCCTGACAAAGCCCTGGGCCCTCCATCCTCTGCTGAGTCAGTGAAACACCCTTCAAAGCGCTGTCTGGGGTTCCAGGCATCTGGCCCCACCAGGGAAAGTCCAGGATGCTGGGTTGTGGAGGA
>CAUYRH010117640.1:0-13161 GCA_963574655.1 Perodicticus potto | reverse complement strand
ATTCTATGATGGTCCAAGAAGATGCAAGGAATATTTCTATTCTTTTAAATTTTCTGAGATAAGACTTGTGATCAATTTTGGAGGATGTTTCATGGGCTGATGAGAAGAATGTGTGTTCAATTTTGTTAGGATGAAATGTTTTGTAGATGTCTGTTAAATCCAAGTGTAGAATGGTTAAGTTTAAGTCCAAAATATCTGTGCTTAGTTTCATATTGAAGGATCTATCCAACAATGCCAAAGGGGTGTATTAAAATCTCCAACTCCTATGAGGCTGGAGGAAATCAAGTTGCTCATGTCTGTTAGAGCCTCTCTTATAAATTGAGGTGCATTCTGGTTGGGTGCATAAATAATAATTGAAATTTCATCATGTTGAGTGTTACTCTTAACAAATATGAAGTGACCATCCTTATCTTTCCTTACTTTTGTTTGTTTAAAGCCTATTGTATCTGCAAATAAAATTGCAACCACTGCTTTTTTCTGATTTCCATTTGCCTGAAATATAGATGACCATCTCTTCACCCTGAGTCTATATTTATCTTTTAAGGTAAGATGAGATTCTTGAATTCAGCAGATATCTGGCCTGAGTTTTTGTATCCAATCAGCCAACTTGTGCCTCTTTAAAGGACAATTTAAGCCATTCACATTAATTGAGAATATTGATAAGTCAGTAGTATTTTGAGTATTGAGTTTTTCGAAAGTCCAGTGGACGTTTTTAATCCTTTCACCACTGTAGAAGTTGGAATTTGATCAAAAGTTTCTGAGTGAGTTAACATTGGTGGTAGAGGATTGTGCTGTTCATTAAGGAGGATAGGTCTGACAATATCCTGGAGAGCTGGTTTAGTTATGGAAAATTTCTTCAACATGTGAATGTCATTAAAGTATTTAATTTCTCCATCATAAATGAAACTTAGTTTAGCTGGATACAGGATCCTGGGTTGAAAGTTATTTTGTTTTAGGAGATTAAAAATCGATGACCACCCTCTTCTAGCTTGAAAGTTTTCAGCAGAGCGATCTGCAGCCATTCTAATATTCTTCCCCTTATAGGTTATGGTTTTCTTATGTCTTAATGCTGCTTGCATTATTTTCTGCTTCATATTAACTTTGGTAAAGTTATGTGTCTGGGAGATGCTTTATTTGGGTTGAGTCATGCTGGGGTTCTGAAACTGTTATCTGAATTTCAGAATCTCTTGCCATGTTTGGGAAGTTCTCCACAATTACCTTTTGAAGTAGAGCATCTGTGCCTTTCGAAGCAACCTCATCACCTCAGGAATTCCTATAAGGTGAGTATTAGTTCTCTTTGAATTGTCCCAGAACTTTCTGAGATAATGATCCATTTTTCCTCTCCACTTCTCTTCCTCTTTGAGTGTTTTGGAGTATTCAAAAGTTTTGTCTTCAATGTCAGAAATCCTTTCTTCTGCCTGCTCCATTCTGTTACTGAGGGATTCCACTGTATTTCTTGGATCTTTGAGGGCTACAAGTTCTTGCCTCAATGTGTCAAAATCTTTGGTGATTTTGTCTTTAAATTCATTGAATTCCTGAGACAACTTTTGAAATGCTCCTTGAATTTCTAATTCCAACTTTACCTCCATTCTGTTAATCTTATTTGCAAGTCAAATTCTGAATTCAATTTCTGACATCTCAGCCATTTATGAATAGGATCTTCTGGTGTGTCTGCCTTGTCATTCCTTGGGGGAGTTAATCTACTCTGGTTATTCACGTTGCCAGAGTTCTTCCACTGATTCTGAATCATGATTTTTTTTCACCGTTTGGCTATATGAGCAGATAAGGTGAAATTGGATTGGGGGCTCTTGGAGTAGTGATTAACCAGCCCTTTACCCAAGAGCTGAGACTGGGGACTGCAGGTTTTCTCCTACAGCTTTGCAAAGGACCTGTACAGTACTATGGCCTGAGACACTGGGGACCTGCTTTCTGTGGAGGAGCTAATTGGCCGTGTCTTGTTTTCAGCTGGTCTCTGTCCAATCCTAGTGAATCAATAACTCTGGGTTGAAGTCTCAGCTGTGGAGAAATACAAGCATCTAAGACACACCACCCCTCACAGGCTACAACTGGAAAAGGAAAATTAAACTTTCCCACAACAACACAACCAGGGTACCACCTTGGATGGTCCTTGGGTGATTGGCCCAGGTCAGGAGTTTCAAATCAATTGTCCCAGTCAGCACCCAGTCTCAAAGTGGGAGAGTTCAAAAGGTCTTCAGCAACTAGATAGCAGGGTCTGTTGGCAGCTAGAGTGTGACTCATTATGGTGCTCCATGGAGTCAGAAGGGCTCACGCAGCAAATGAAATAGTCTGGGAAGTTTTGTGTCTCCTTCCCCACCTTGCATCTCAGTCACGCCCAGTCACTGGTAGCCCTGCAGGGCTGTGACCCAGTTCCCTCCAATGAGCAGATGCACCAGGGGTTTGAGCCTACCTGAGTCACTGGGAGATCTATGTCTCCTTAGCCAGGCACTGCACTCTGCGAGCAGCCACTCAGCTAAAGCCTGACAACCTCAGGTGCTCAATGGAGGTTGGGGAGATTCACTCAGATCCAGTCCTGCTGCCAACTGATGTTGCTGCCACTTATGTTATCGCAGAATTTGTATTTCTGTCCAGTTATATTCCCCTGCAGACCAGGCACTGTTTGAGTTCTCAGAAACTGCGACTCAGCCCCTCCCTGTGCCATTGCCACTGTGCCAATTCTCACAGAGCTGGCATCTCTATCTCTGGTGCACTCTGTGTTGGGGCGGGCACAGTTAGAGCTCACAAAGGGCTCTCAGTTCTTGCCCTCCCCTGGGCTGATGCTGCTGCCATGCCTGCTTTTGTTCCAGCTATGCTCCCCTGGGGGCTGGTTGCATCTTGGGCTCACAAAAGCAGCAATTCTGACTCAGCCCTGCCCTGGGAGTATGCTGCCTCTGCGTGTGCGCGGATTCTATTCTCTGTCCCCATTGCACCCCACCTGGGAAGATACCACCACAGGCATAGCCTTTGCTCATGTGTCCTGCATTTCCATCCCAGATCTGTTCTGCCCATGGCTGCCACTAGAGCAGAGGCCTAGCTCCCTCTGCTTGCTAAGAGAGGCAGGAAATATTTCTCCAAAACATCACCAGGTATGTGAGCCCTATTGTTGTTACCATTGCTGCTGCTGCACTGTGCCATGGGACACCGTCTCTCCCTCTGCTGTACGACTTCCTTGCTCCACAGTCCCCGCTTTACACCCATGCTGCCAATTCAGCACAGACTTGTAACAGTCCACACCCTGTCCACACCTCTCAAGAAAATGCCCAAGAATCTGAACTCCATGCGGGACAGTCTTCCAGATCCTAGGGTGAGAAAGGGGAGTGCTGGGAGTCCAGAATTGTGGGTAGCATATGTGTTCAGTTTTATGCTTGGTGGGAGAGTGCCATGGCACACTAGTTAGTCCTCTCTGGGGAAGGAGTTCCAGTTTTTAGAGGGTCTCTCTTGTGGGATAAAATATGAAGAGATCTGAACTCTGCTCACTTGTCTGTATAAAGTATACATTGAGCCATTCTCATGGGGGAGGGGATTCCTGTCCTCTTGGTGATGGGTTTTGTACCTATTTTTGTTTCCTTAGGGTTGCAGCTTGCCTCAGGAGGGATGATGTGTTCTCTTCAAACTTCTCTCTTGACTCAGCTCTAAACCATCAGCTTACTTGCTAAACTTCTATCCTTTAACTCTCCTTCTGGACAGGGTCCTCTGTGTAAAGCTGGCTCCAGTCAACCATCTTGCCTTCCTCATATTTTATGTTTTTATATGACTACTCCATTTCAAGTGCACCATCAGCTGTTTGCGGTGCTTTTCCTTTCAGCTGTATTGGCTCCATCAGCCTGTGAAGCCACTGAGCTGCCCAGCTGGTTCATGGGTCTGTGAGGGAGGAGGTGGCCCTGTTGTGTCCTGCTCCTCCTGGGCCAGGCTGCTGGTATGTGCACAATGCCGCTGTTGCCACCACTGCTCCCTCCTCCATTATTGTCACAATTTTCAAATCATTTTCTTTATATTTTATTTTTAGAGTTCCTTTTTATTTAATTAACTGTTGATAGTGACAAGAAAAACCAGCACTTACTAAGTGCCTGCTCTGGGCAGATATTTTCTCAGGGCTTCATTTCTTTAACTTATCTGTTCTTGTAACAGTCCCTAGTAGTCTCTTCTGAAAGTGTCTCCTTTTTAAAATAAGGACATTGTGCTATGGAGAGTTTCAGAAATCTGCTCTGGATATGTTAATTTATTGTACTGTAGTAACCTTTTATGATATATATGTATCTCAACAACATTATATAAATATACACTGTAAAATTTTTTTAAACATAATAATAAAAGAACTGCTCATAGCTGCTGAGACACACAAAATGAGATGAACACCCAAAACTCCCATATAAACATCACAACCCTTCACAAATACCATATGACAAAAGTACTAAGGTCATCCCTTTAGTATATCTTCCATAGTTGACCACCTCCTTACATTGACCACCTTCTTAAGTTGACCTAATTTTCCTAGATGCGACATGCAACAACCACATGCATGTATCAACATAAGCCCTAGCTCCTTATGTTGACCACCTCTGTATGTCAACCAATTGTCATAGCCCTTTGGGTCATCAACAACTATGTTTTGCAGCAGCAATGACAGCGTTATGTTATATGCAAGTTAGATCACTTTTTCACACTCAAATGGGTGGCAGAATTTGACTTAAATTTATGTCCTCCGTCTCTAGGGCTTGAGTTAAATACTCCCTTTTAATGCTTCCTGTCTTGAGAATACAGACATCTACTAAGGTATGAGTCAGCAGACTTTTCATGAGAAAGGCCAGAGAGCAAATACCTTCGGATTTGCAAGTGCACAGTCTCCGTTACAACAACTCAACGCTGCCACTGCAGCATGAAATCAGTCATAAATGACACAAACAAACGGGTGGCTGTGCTGGAGCACAACTGCACAGAGGCCTCCCTGACCTGTGGAGGACACATGCCAAGAACCCTGGTGGACGTCTGAAACCATGGGTAGCACTAAACCCAGTAGTGGTTAGTTGAAACATGTTTCTGTTCATATCTTCTACTCACAAATTTTATGCCTTTTTCATCTTAACTAAGAACTTGCCACATGCACTGGCTATAACTTTTACCATTTAATGTGTGACAGCACAACTAGCGCGCATGCACATACACACACACACACACTCCCAAAATAAATTCCCTTTTCCTGCTTAATAACTTCACAAATAGAAGATTCATTCCTACAGTGAATCTGACAAACCTTGGCATATGATTTTTTCTTTCCCTTTCCGTATAAAATTGACAACTTTCACCTTTTCACTTAAAGGAAGCAGTTCATGACATATGAATTGCCAGCATGAATACTCTTGTGCTTTGGGGCTGTTACTAAGTAAAATAAGGTTCTGGAAAACAAGCACTGTGATACTGTGATAGTCCTTCTGATAACCAAGAGGGCTCCTAAGTGACTCACCAGTGAGTAGACAGCATGGATCTGCTGAACGAAGGGATGTTTTAACATCCAAGGAGGAATGGTATGGGACACAAAAAGATTTCATTGCACTACTCAGAATGCGCGCAATTGAAAACTTATGAATTCTTTATTTCTGGAATTTTCCATTAAATATTGTTTGACCAAGGTTGATTGCAAGCAACAGAAACCATGGAAAAGGAGATTGTGGATAAAGAGGAAACTACCACATTTACAAAAACAGACAGAGACAGATTTGACACTCAGTCAAATCATTTCTGCTTTACTGCTTAGATAACTAACAAACCACCATAGAATGCAACACTATGGAACAATATTTTCAATACAATATTGAGCAAAGGGGCCCATGTTCCTGCTCAAGTTGTTCAAATGTATTTATATAAAAGTCAGTAACAAGCAAACCCAACTTCTGGCTGTAGATATTAGGACTGTAGCAAGCTTTGTGCAGAGATTATGACTGAGAAGGACTCCAAGTGAGACATCTGAGATATTATTAATATCCTATTTCTTAATATGGTGATGTTTATATGACTCTTCATCCTGTGAAAATTACTTGATAAAAATGTGTGCAATCTTTGCATGTGTATTTCAATGTAAATTTAAAAGACAATTAAAAGATGAAGAACTGAAAAGACAATGAATCTGCTGAATTTCCTGGAACACCAAATTGATGCTATGCATTAAGATAAGAATGTTGAACATGTTGGGAGGGAAAGAGAGAACTAGAAAGGACAACATTCTCATAATAAAAACAATAGCTAACACATCTTGAACATTTAGTAGTTTCTAGGGATTGTGTTGACAGCTTTACGACTATTATCTGGGGACTACAGCCCTGATAGTACATAGTGTTATTAGCAATGTTTTTACAATTGAGGAAGCTGAAACACATAAAAGTCGAACACCTTTCTGCTAGCCACAAAGCTTGTAGTAGTGGGCAAGAATACAAACCTGCTCGTCAAGGGAAAAAGTAAGAGGAAAGAAGGGAATGAGCTTGGCTGGAGACGTGGGACAGGTGGAGATGTGAGTCCAGTTAGAAAAATGCCAGTCTTCTGAGATAACTGGGATGATAAGGAAACTCCTTGAGCAATTGTGGATGAGAAACCATGTGTTCACAGCAGGGAATTTGTTTTTGACAGCTAATTTCTTTTTGCACAGCAAACAACAGGGCAATCCCCGCAAACACCCATCATCACTTGACCATAAAGAGGAAGAAATTACTTGCAAACCTCAGATCATTGAGCAAATTGTTCAAGAACATCAGACAAATCTTACTCTGAGCGTTTGTCATTCAAATGAGTCTGTAATTGTCTCATTTTCCTCCTTGTCCAGTCACCAGTAGGAACACAAACCTCTCAGACTATCCAAAATATAATCCCTACTCTTCTTAAATCGCTGAGGGCGGGACATCTCACTCTGATCACATCTTGACACCTGTAAATCTACACAGCTTCATGTTTCAAAACAGCAAGGTTTCCTTTAAATCTTCCCTACCTGTCTTTTGTCTGATACTTATTTATATTTTTTATTAGATCAGAAATTACTACCTAGACCATCATACCTAAATAGGCCCTCCCCTCAAGTCACTTTATATCTTGTCACATTGTTTATTTCAATTCATGCATATGTCACTGTCCTTATTTATTTAACAATTTCTTTATTATCTGAAGCTCTGGCTATAATATGAGCTCAATGAGCCCAGACACTTGTCTTGTTCAGATCTGTATTATACTTTTCAATGTGTCAGGCACTTATCTAGACTCAAGAATTCAAGTATTTCTTTTACATATGTATGAATGAATGAATGAAGATCCTAAATATTTAATCCATAGGAATGTTGTCTTGCTAGGTGTATAGGTTTAGGAGACACGCTTTTTTAGACATTTAAATTTTATCAATTGCTTTTCAGCTCTAAGATTTGAAAAGTAATAAAAGATTTTTTGTAGGGATTATGAAGTCTTTGGCAATTAATAAAGTATTCACAGGTGGTGTTTTAATCATTGTTCTCACTGGCAGTTGGAACATTGGAAGTAAAAAGAAATATATGGGAACAAAAATATTGGGCATGAAAATGGAATTTTAAATTTGTGCATTTCAAATTATGACTCAAGGTACCAGACTGATGCATTTTATCCCTTGCCAATAAGCTATGTCATTTGTATGGGGAAAGTATTGTTCCACAGATAGACAGCTTGATGATGAGGGATTTAAACAGAATTTGTAGACAGATGGAAAAAAAATGCTTCTGGGTAAACACATGAGTCTAGTCTCTATGCAAATAGTAAGTTTAATATGGCACAAAAAATAAAGTGATCGGAGATTCACACAAAAATAATGCTATTAACTGATCACAGGAAGCTGAACTAGATTCTAGATACTCCGGATCATAAACAAACCAAAGTGTTCATCACTCTGTGGCCCACAGCATCCTCTAGAAGTCAGTACATGTAGATGAGGTTGGACTGTGTGGTGGGATGTGGAGAGGGAGCCTGTGGATTAGAAAATAGCATTACTTTGGTGCTAGTTTCTCAGTGTTGTGCTGTGGTTATGTAAAAGATGTGTTGTGCTGTGGTTATTTGGGGGAAATGCAAGCTGAAGTATGAGTGGGAAGGAGTATGATGTCTACAGCTTACTCTTAAATGGTTCAGAGAAACTATAGTTTGCACAAAGATACATATATATTGATATATTAATTTTGTTAACTATTGCTGCAACTTTTTTGTTTCAAATGATGTCAAATCTTTTTTAAATGGAGTGGATAATTTAGAGATAAAAATCTTTCATATTTTAGTCCACGACTAGCTAGCATGATCGTGAACAAATAATTTTACTTATTTGAAATTCAACTAAAAATGAATTTAATACTTCTACATTCATTGTGATAATTAAATGAAATTGAGCTATGCTTTATGAACTATAAAGAATAATCTTAACACCATTGCTATCACATTATGAGTATGCTGGAAATCATAGAAGGTCCCAAGACAAGATAGAGCAGAACTGGGAAATTTTCATTCCCTAAGTACCTGCTAGAAGGCTTATTATTTTTTTTTTTTACAGCTGATAAAATTTTTGGTTTTGTGATAACCATTTAACCTCTCCAAGATTAGAATATATATAACAAGGGGAAGATGAATCAAATGGGATAAACTTGTAAAAAGAAAAAGCTGGGGGAAAAAAGGTATTAACAAAGATAAGCACCCTAAGGAAAAGCATGCTCAAACTCATAGGTCATTCTCTTATCTTTTCTTTTCTTTCTTTTTCTTTTTTTTTTTTTTTCTTTTTCTTTTTCTTGTTCTTTTTGAGATAGAGCCTCACTCTGAGTACTTCCTTACTCTGTCTCACTCAGCAGAGTGCTATGGTATCATAGCTTGCAGCAACCTCAAACTCTTGGTCTCAAGTGATCCTCTTCCCTCAGCCTCCCCAGTAGCTGAAGGATTACAGGTGCCTGCCACAACATCCAGCTAGTTTTTAGATACAGGATCTCGCTCTTACTCTGGTCTCCAATTCTTGAGCTCAAGTAATCCACCGGCCTCAGCCTCCCAAATGCTCAGATGACAGCATGAACCACTGTGCCCAGCCTTGCAGGTCATCCTTTAACAATGAAAAGTTCATGGAGTAATTTAGATTTTGCAGCATAAAATGAGATTCCAGAAAGGAGGCATGCTTATCCTTGTGCATGCCGCACAAATGTTTTGCACAACTCGAAGTATTTAATGAGGAAGAATGATATAAAAGAACAGTGATGTAAAAATCTCCTGGCACTGAGAAACACATTTATGTAAGTAGTAGCGCTCTAGCACCTACTATAAGCCTACAATTCAGTAGAACCTCCCTAGCTGAACACGTCCCTACATCGACCACCTCCTAAAGTTGCCCTAATTTTCATAGGCTGAGCCTGGACACTCATCAGACGTACATATCAGTGCATCTGGCCTAGTTCCTTATGTTGACCACCTGTGTATGTTATCAGTTTGTTTCAGTCCCTCAGGTGGCACCTTACAGATGTTTGGGGCAGAACTCTAAAGGTGAGGAAGGTGGATGCTGGCTGGCCCTTGCAGGACTTGCAGCGTTGTCATCAGTTCCTAGCTACCTATTAGATTTTATATGTTCTTATTTCCAAATCTAATAGCCTCCAAAATCTTAGTTTTTCCCTGTGTCAGACTCATAGAATTTTAAATTAAAAAAAACACAATACATACAAATTAAAAACAAATAAATCAGGAGAATAGAATGTGGACTGTGACCAAATAATCCAGTTGCATCACAAATATGTGACAAAACCTCCCCAAGTGGATATGAGGAAAAGTGCTGATGTGTGTGGCTTCAGAAAGGGCTGGAAGCTAAGATGACAGAGAGAGAGAAGTGAACACAAGCTCTGCACTCAGCTGGTAAAACTGTCCCTACAGAAGCAAAGATGAGCTATTCTAGAACCACTGTACATGAGTACAGAAATGGCAGGTAAGTAAACTGAGACTAGAGGTGATTGACAGGTTTCTAATCGCTGGGGAAGGTCAGAGGTGAGCAAAGCGAAGAGGTTTGAATGGACCATGTGATACTCCATTAGAGTTTGAGACATCAGTGTGAACTTTTGTTAAATTGAATAGAGATACCAAGGGATTGATGCAGAACAAATTCTAGATGTGCATCAATCCATGGATACATCTATCTCCTCAGACGGCCCGGACACAATAACACCCTTACTAGCAACAAGTACACCAGTGCCCAGATCTTCATTTCCAATATCACTCTTCAGTAAAAACAACCAGGGTTCCTTGGAGACATGGTTGACTCTATATAGGGCTGGGCCAAGAAACTTACAAAAGAATCCTGGAGTATCTTGGAGTTTCCCAGGATAAGGAAGTACTCAAATAAAAACATGAGGAAGTGTGTAAAAGGGACACAGGATTTAACTCAAAGAGCTCCCAATTGTCAAAGGAGGAAAAAATTGAAGAACAAAATAAAGTATTGGAGAATAGACCAGAATAAAAAATATAAATCCATACTGATGCAATTAAATAAATCATTAAATCAATATAGAAGTGAAGGACAGAGAGAGAGAGAGAGAGAGAGAGAGAGAGAGAGAGAAATGAGGGACAATTTTTTCACACAGAAAATTTTCAAATAATTATGTAGACAATCTCCCCACCAAGAAGATAGAATATAATTCTCCACCTCCTAAATCTGGGCTACCCATAGTGATTTGTTTTCAAAGAGCACAGTATGGAAATAGTGGATGGTATACGGTGACCTTTTATAGTGGAGAAACCTGGAAAGCATTGCCTCAGGTTGCCATAGGAGTTGCTTCCTCAGTGGGAAGTTGTGGGCAGGGTATGTGCCCTTAACATGGTATCTTGAGACTGGTACTTTCATTTCCCTGATCTTCTCCCCCCAACTATGCATTACTCCCATCTATCTATAAGAAAAAAAAAAAGTCAGACAAACTCAAAATGAGAAACAGTCCAGAAAATGTTCAACCTGTATTCTTCAGAGCTGTCAAAGTCTTCAAAATAAAGAGAGAGAGAGAGAGAGAGAGAGAGAGACTGCCACCCCCCAGAGGGGCCTAACGGTGCATAATGAGTAAATGTAACGTGGTAGCTTAGATGGGATGTTGGAACAGAAAAACAAGAGGAAACTAAAGAAATCTTAGTAAAGTGAGGAGTTTAGTTAATAATAATGTGTAAGTATTGGCTCATTAATGGCAACAAATGTACCATAACGTAAGATATTAACAATTGAAGAAAGTGGAAGCACAGCAGACATGAACTCTCTGTATTATCTAGGCCACTTTTCTATAAATCTACAACTATGATAATGTGAGCATTTATTTAAATACAAAAAAACTACCCAGGAATAACAACCTAAAGAGAAAAAAAAAAAAAAAGTAGCTTCTCGGTTTCCACGGCAAATTTTCTTTTTTAAGAACTTAAAACTTAATACACTTAACGAATGTGAAATAAGCCAAAAAGAACAGCAGGTGCTTGCAGTTAAGGGCGCAGAGCCGACAACTGATACTGACGCTTCCGGCCTCTCAGCCACAGCGTCTACGCAATGACGTCTTGCGTCTGTGCGGAATGACGTCTGTGCGTCTGTCTGTGCCTCTGAGCCCTGGGTCACTTTCGTCTGGAGCGAAAGAGCCGCTGTGAGATTCTCCGGGGTGTTTCTGAAGTGTGAGAAAGGGTTGGTTGGATTGGATCCTTTCTAAGCTTTCTTGCGTCTCGGTGATTCTCTTCCCCTGATCCTGAGAGCTGTGAATGATCCTGTGCTGGCCTCTCTCTACGGAATCATCACCTTTTGAGTAGCTGAGAACCTGAAATCATTGAAACAAAATAACCAAATGCTACGCGGAACAGGTGTCAGATTCAGAACAGAATTAGCTCAAAGGGATCGTGTCTTACCTCATTTTACCGCTCAGGAGCCGCGTGCACACTTTTGAGTTATGGCAAGCCCAGTGAAGAAGCTGTTAAATCTTAACCACACATAAGATACTATCATTACATTAGCAAAAGGATATTCTGTGCTTTCAGGTGTTGGAGTATTGATTCCATGAAAGGAAACGGGATTTCAAATAGAAAGGTGTTTTGTTTGATATTATCACACACAAAAATGCTAATACAATGAGGAGAGAAAATCTTTGAAAATTTAAATTTATAAGGCGAACGATATCAGTAAGAAAGTTTCTACACATAGTAATCTTACCATTTCAGGTGAAAAATTAAGCAATGTTTTCACCAATTCACAATAACTTAAGCTTTTTTTCTTTTAAAACCATTGTTCCTGAGAATAATTACTTCGCTGAGCTCTGTAAATGGGACATAAGAGCTCTATATTTCTAAAACAATCAAGAACATTTCACATATGAAAATTTATTTAAACTTACTAATTAAAAAAAAAATGAAAAATACTCTTAGTCTTTCTGCCTAAACTAATTACCTCCATCAGGGATTAGCACCAGCGCCCTCCTGGCAGGTGAACTAGATGGCAATTATGCATTGAGTCTGGACAACAGCAGGTGCTTCTTGCTCTTCTGGCCGCCTACTGATTCTTTCCAAAAGCTGTTTGATATTTTCCCGTTAACCATTTCAGTTTCAAGCTGGATGAGAAGCTTTGCTCTAAGTGGTGCATAGATCAGATAGGATCATGTACTTGCTCCTTGTGCCCCTCTCTCTTTTCTAGATACTGAAGAAAAAAAATGAAATTAGATTCCTTTTTTCTCAAAGCCAAATTGAAAGTTCTATCAGCTTCATAAAATCAGTCTTTTGAAAGGAAACATCAAATGTATATTCTAATTCTACGAATTTGTGAAAAACAGAAATATTTCTTTAGTGCTCTGTCAAAGTACATTTGCACTGAACAAAATTAAACAGCAAGAAAGGCTTTGTTCAAGACTACTGAAATAGAGGAGGGAGACTGGAACTCAGCTACAAGCAAAGGCAGGAGCGTTTTTAGTAGCTGGGATGGGCTAGACACAGCGGTTCTCAACTGTAACGATGAAAATACATTCTGCATATCAGATATCTACATACGATTCATAACAGTGGCAAAATTACAGTTAGGAAGTAGCAGTGAAAATAATGTTATGGTTGGGGGGTCAGCACAACAGGAGGAACTGTATTAAAGGGTCACAGCACTAGGAAGTTTGAGAACCACTGCTTTAGGGTATT
>CAUYRH010117639.1:0-66013 GCA_963574655.1 Perodicticus potto | reverse complement strand
AATGGTTTTGGTTGCAATCCAATTTGCCGTATGTGGATGTTTAAAACCCACCCCCGCAAAAAAAAAAAAAAAAAAAAAAAACCACAAAAAAAAAAAGAAAAAATAAATAAATAAAAATATAGAATAAAAACATAGATTAACCAGTTAAAATACAGAGTTTCAAAATATAAATACAGAATTTGGTTAACCAATGAAAATAAAGAAAAATTCAGTATAGGGATTTCATTTTGGTAGGCTATGAATCAAGTAAATAAGTGAAAAAATGTAGCCAAAGCTTTGAAAATAGAGACAAGCAAGTGGAAACATATTTCAGCATGAAGTGCCATCATGGTGACAGGAGAGAAGTGCCTACAGTTCTACATCAAAATTTTTATTCCAAATTGGGCATATTTTAATGTAAACAAGTGGTTCATTTGATCATTATAAAACATTTCTAGGATTTTTAAATCCATTAAGTTTGATTTTTTGCAGATGTAAAAACTGTTTTGTTAGATATAATTTTGAGTACTTTAAAAAATTTATTGAAAATCTACACGGAACTTTTCCATAATATGAATTCATTTTGATCGGTACTTAACGTACTCAGTTTTTGAACATTTGGAAAAAAGTCTCCCCTCAACATTATCTCACACTCTCCAATAGTCATTCCTAGTTTCTAGAATCTGTTATTGCTCAAAGTGCTCAGCCTTATTTAAATAAATCTCATAATTGGTTTCCTTTTTTAACTACATTTCTGGTTGACTAGAACAACAGTGAAACGATTGGTAGTCATGTCCTTAAGATAGACATCACTAAGTATGACAATATAATCATAGCTTAAGACGTTGCGCATTTATTGCAGTAGTTACCATAGAGATTTAAATTTGTCTCTTTAATAAAAAGTACATGGATTTGATTTTGAATGCATTAATTTTGGTTAGCAAGGTGCAGTAGGTTTCCTAACTGAATGCACATATATAGAAACAACAGTTTTGGAGTTTTGCCGTAAAAAATCTTTCAGGATCAAATATAGATAGATGGAAAATAGGAGGTTCAATTTCTTGACTTTTCAATGGGCACTTCATTAATTCTGTTATTTAAATCCTAGTTCTGCAAAATACATATGTAATAGTTTAGTGGTGCTTCATTCATATAATTTTCAAGAGAGAAAACAAAAAGGGAGGAATAAGATATTCTCATCAACTTACATACGGCTCACAGCACAAAGCAAAAAGCATAGAGGTACAGGTTGTAAAGCTAGAGCTCACAGATTTCTAGCCCTGCTTTTCTGCTTCCCTCCACGATACTAGTCACTTGAATTTATTAATAAATTCTTCCCTGACTGTCCCAGACCACGTTTTCCCCTCATTTTGTTAGGGAGAGAGTTAGGACTTCTGGCTCTCCTGGGGGGCAAGGGATGGGCATGTGGACTTTGTGCCCACCCTGAATAATTGCCCACACCTGGGGGAGGTGAGCAAGCCCTACCAATCAGAACTTAGCAAGCCGACCCCAAAAGAAAGCAGAGGACTCCCTAGCCACAGGCCAAACAGCACTGGTACAATAGGGTCTGAACGTGACCTAGAGCTACCTGAAGGCTAATTATCATGTCCTTAGCTTCAAACTACATTGCGGTTTAATGAGAAATGGGCTTTTAGGGAGGTTCTTGGGAGGTCTAGATGCACATGAAGACTCAGGTCATAGAACTGTACCTCAAAGTGGTTCCATGGTGATGTCTGAACCACGAGGAGGGCCCAATCCAGAGGGTATAAACAAGTCCCCAGACCATAACGAGGTCTTTTTTGTCACAACACGGTGCTTGTTTTATCGTCTATGGCAAACGTATCCTGCTCTGCAAACCTATGTCTTATTCTTGCTCTGTAAACCTCTCTCTCTCTTCCTTAATAAACTGTGTTTCATGGTCGCCTTGCTTTTGGTGGGTTTGGTCAGTCTTCCTCCAAGAGCATACTAAGACCCAAGAACAAGGTTGTCAAACCAGACACTTTGAACTTAATGCATTAGAATTGGCACCTTCCAATGAGACATGGAACGCATTATGCTATCGTGTGCTTTTTATCTCACGTAGACCACACTGTGTGAGGACAAGAACCACACATTGTGCACGTTCCCTCCATAGTGTCCAGTGCAGGTTTAGGTGTGTGAGAGATTTCATTGAGTGACAGGCAAAATGAAGGTAAATTGGTACCAGCTTGCTGTGCCAGAGGAGGTTTGAGTGAAAATATTACAAAATGCATTCAAGATAAAAACCAAATTAATGGGGAAAATCTCCATATATATTTAATTCATTCATGCTGGAATCCATTATGACGATATTTATAAAATGCTTTATAATGTTCAAATATGAGTCCTCATGAAAACATAACCACCGAGAGAGCATGTTGCACCTGTTTATTCATTTCTATGTCTCTTGTACCAAGCACAGTACAGTCAGACATTGCTTAACAAGTGGGATACATTCTGGAAAATGTGTCGTTAGGTGATTTCATCACTATGCAAATATTGGAGAGTGAACTTACACAAACCTAGATGTTCTAGCTTACTGCCCTCCTAGGCTATCCTATTGCTTCTAGGCTACAAAGTATAAAGCATGTTCCTACACTGAATAAAGTCCTGCCTGTACCCCCCGGGCTGCATGCAGATTATTTGAGGACTGTTTTTCTTATCTACGGCGTAAGAGAGAATGAAGAGTATGTATAAATCTTTTCTTTTATTCATAAGCTTTCCTTAGTGTTTGTGTATTTGATGTGGGGCTCAAGAAAGCTCTTATACTTCCAATGTGTAGCAGAAAAGAAAAGAGGTTGGACATTCCTGCAGGCGATTGTAACACAAGGGTAAATATTTGTATGTCTGAGGATATAAAAGTTATAGTAAAAATACAGAATGATAATCTTGGGACCATATGTGTGGTTATATGGTACATATGGTGTATAATTGACAAAACTCTCATTGTGTGGTGCACGACTCTCCTCTCTGAGGTGTTGATAGTTAGAAAGGACTCTCCCGGGAAGGAGCACAAGGGTGGATGGACCCCCAGGCCTCCATCTTGGTGCGAAACAATCTTAATTTTGTCCCTAGTGATTGCTCACACCTGGGGAGGAGGGATTGTCCTACCAGCATACCCATCAGAACTTAGCATGCCAACTGCAAAAAGATGTAGAAGACTCTCTAGCCTAGCAACAGGTATGCTAGAGTTTTGAAGGAACAGCCTTCCGACTAACTATGTGGTGCATCCGCCAGCCCCCAGTGGGTTCTCAGAGAGACTCATAGCACAGTAAGACTCTGGTTCCTAGGCGATCTCTGATCCATGAGGTAGGCCTGACCCAAGTGGTAGGAGAGAACTGCCTGCCATAACCTTTGCCTCCTTGTCTTTTCTCTGTCATGACATTGGAGACCTGATTGCTGTCTGTAGTAAACATATCTTGCTCTGCTACACTCTCACTCTGTAAACCTGTCTTTCTCTTTCTCAATAAACTTTGTTTCATGCTTATATTGGGGTGTCTGGTCATTTTCAACCCAGAGCACCCAAGAACCCAAGACCCAGGCAGCTGCTAAAACCCTGACATTTAATCAATAGGATAAAAGCGGCTGTCTTGATAACAAGTTATATATAAAATCCCCAAACTGCGCTTTCCTCAGGCCGGTAGTCACCAGGGCAGGGTCAGCTTCCTATATAAGCCAATGATACTTAATAAACTTTCCCTTTCTTCCTAAAACTTTACTTGCTCTTTTCAATTATTTTGATGACTACCTGGAGCCACCCGCATGCTGCTCTGACAGTAGAGGTCCGTTAACTGTTTGCTGAATAAATCAATCAACCAAAATATTATTCTCAGCAGTGAATTCTTTCTTAATCCTCCTAAATCTTTAGGAAATTTGTGAACCTATAGACTTGGAATAGGACTATTCAGATAGTTTTGTAGCTGTCAGCAGTGCAGTCTTCAGTCTTTTGCAATTACTGCAGATTCTATACTGAATGCTCCCCTGCAAATCTTTTCATAACTAGATTCCTCCTGTCATTTGATCTTCACTCAAATGTTCCTGTAGAGGGTCTGTCTGACCGCTCTAGGTAATGTAGTTCTCCAGCCTTGACACTTTACCTCTGTCATTCCCAATGTTTTATCTAATTTTACTTTTTTTCTAGGCACATCTCTTTACCTGTAATTCACATTTAGTATTCCTGTTTTCTCATTTATTGTCTGTGGTCTGCTTCAAGCATAAACTCCAGAACACTGGGGACAGTGCATACCAAACTATAGACAAATATTTTAAAATTAACAAGTAAATTCCCTGAAGTAAGCTTATTTGTAAATTTCAACTCAACTTTAATGAAAGGTTTATCTCACTATTCAAGCCCAATCTATTTAAATGATTCTTAAAATTTTAAGACGGGAAGTTATTTTGCAAATTGTTTAACTTTCTTTCTTTCTTTTTTTTTTTTTTTGAAGTTTTGGCTGAGGCCAGGCTTGAACCCTCCACCCCCGGTGTATGGGGCCAGTACCCTACTCCTTGAGCCACAGGCACCACCCTAAGTTCTATTTCCACATAAGATAAATGGAATCTTAATTTGTTTAGTTCAAAGTTAATAGGTAGCAGCACATATTTAGATACAAAAAGATACTTCAACATTTCTGTATCAGGCTATCAGGGACTTTTCAAATGTAAATCAGGAGGATAATTGTTTTAATTTTCAGTGCCATTTTGTTTGATTAAGCACACTTCATAGGAGGCTCTATAAAATCTGGCCTCAAGAGAATGTCAAACTTTTCTGTGCAATAATTCTGAGAGCATTAACATTCTTCATAGAGCTCTTTTTATTGCCATAAATTCTGACAGCTAAATCACAGTCCTTCACATTTGGGATCAGAAAGAGCATGAAGATTTTTAAGGGTGACACAAATGTAGAGTATCTGTCTGTTCAAAGGCACAGAGAAGAATCGGAAAGCCACTGACATGGAATGTGTTTCTCAAAGGTGACGTTTTATTGATAGAGACAAGAATATTCTGTTTGAAATATCCTTGTATTTGTTAAAGAATAACATTTTCAAAAATGGTTTTATGATAGATCAGATGTTAATAGTTTATATCCTTTTCATGTACATTTATTTCCATCCGATGGTATAATCCAAAAAGAGCAAAAATTTTTCAGTTAGGCTGATCTTCCCATAAAACTTATTTTCACTGTGTAATTCTGAATAAATCCTGTAAAAATACATCACTCACCCCTGCTTTATACATTAAGATATTAATGGAAATATAATGTGTATTTTACACATTACTATTTTTCTATAATTTTTGTCCCTTTTTTATCTTTTTTTTTAAGAGACAGTGTCTCACTTTATCGTCCTCGGTAGAGTGCCGTAGCGTCACAGCTCACAGCAACCTCCAACTCCTGGGCTTAGGTGATTTTCTTGCCTCAGCCTCCCAAGTAGCTGGGACTACAGGCACCTGCTACAATGCCCAGCTATTGTTTTTTGTTGCAGTTTTGCCAGGGCCGGGTTTGAACCCGCTACACTTGGTCTATGGGGCCGACGCCCTACCTACTGAGCCACAGGTGCCACCCTCCTTTTTTATCATTTTTATTCACTTAATACCTGTTGATCTCTCTGGATTCCATAATTTCACAATATTTGACTACTCTGGTCCCGACTACTTCAGGACAGCTGGTGAGTGCCATTCAGCATTTATTCACAATAGAGACATATTATATAATGCTGTATTTTTTTTATCCATATATTATTGTCATATTAAATCTTCTACAATAACTACTATTGGAGACTTACTTGAATATTTAATGTATACATTCATGTACACTTTCATAAACATAAATTTAGATAAATACATGTGTAGACAGGCAAAATAAACAAATACTATTGGTTAGACATCAGTGTATTCCCACAGTTTGATAAATATAGTAAATATTTACAGGTATACAGAGAAAAATCATATGCTAAGAATTTGTGAGATCATGAAAGAGAAACAGTGAATGTTATTCGTGCAAGAGGTCTAGTTTCCTGCACATACATATGAAACATATCCCACTTTTTCATAAGTGTGGCACTCTATGCCTAAAATGACTTTCTTACTATTCTCTAAACAGCTGAATTCAACCAGTCCATAACTCTAATTAGTATTTTTTTTATCATCTTCTATAGCCTTCTGCTATTGCCTAACCGGGCTCCTATTTTACTCTTTCAAAATTTTTAGTTTGTTTAGTTTCAAGACAGCAGTTATAAGCTGGCACATTAAATACGCTGTAGTCAGTAATTGTCCATTATTTGTGGGTTGAACAGATAATAAATAGTATAACTAAAAATAGCCAGATGATCTGCATCTTGGCAACTCTACGCTCTAAATCTGTGAAGAAATGTGGTGGGTCTGAGCAGGAGAAAATGTGAATGTCGTAGTTCTCACGACTCCTAATACCTGTGTGCTTGCATCTTCAGTATGTCAGTTCTATTTTTATTAAGTGAAAAGAATATTAAAATCATTCAAATATGAACTGACCAAAAGTTAAGGAAGACTGTATTTAGACAAGTTACATGTTGGAGGGAAAGCCTAAATGATAATCCATCTTAAGATATAATCCATTATGAGATCCATTCACTCGAAAATAATGAAATTGATCATTTTTTCTTAGAGCACGCCAAAAAACTATCATCCTTTTGAACAGCATTATTGAATAGTTGCCAAAACCTGTTTTAGAACATTGACTGTTTTGCATATAACGTATATATTATAATAGGCAATGTCTTTTAGACTCTACTTTCTTTCATCTGCAAAAGGTTCAGTGCCAGCTTACTACTTCTCCCCCCACCCCATTTTACCTGTCAGGAATCTTTGAATGAAGTTAATGCTTATTTAATGGTCTTAGCTCATCCCACTTTCCTATTACTCTGTTTCTCTTGCCCTCCACTTGCTCTTGATATTTGTCTTTATTCTTAGTTGCTTTATTTTGAATTACTTTAGTATGAGTTTTCCACACTGTTAATCTCTTAGGAAATTTTTAGAAATGGAAATAAAAAGAAAGTGGTTATGCTTTAAAAATAAATCGTGAGTGGTAGTATAATAAATGAATGTAAGAGAAAACCAGAGATTAAAACAAAGGAATAGTGTTTCTAAATATTCTAAAATGTTTTACATTACTAAAAACATTAGAATGTCTCCACCTAGAATAGTCTCATATTCCTGTTTTGTGAACCAAAAAAATTTAATGAAGAACTGGAGTTATCAAAATTATCAAGCCTTAGGTTGGTCATTATGTGTTATAGTTTCAAGAGTAATACAAGTTCTGCTAATGTTTGCTAATGTCCTCCCTCAGCTTGACTAATGTCAAATTTACTGGTTGTTCACACTTTCTTTTCCCTAAAGGAGCATTTAAAGTCAGTTATTTATAGTAGTTTACATTCAAGAAAAATTCTAACACATTTGTTTTAGATAAATAGAGTGCTATTAGGAACATTAAATGTTATGCTGTGACAACTACTCACTCAAAGCTTTTAAAAATATATAACATCCATGACCGTCGTTAGTAGCATTGTCTCAATTATCCCTTACCAAGAAGTATTTTATTCTATGATTTAAATTAAACCACTTTTTCTTTGAATAAAGAGATATGTTTAAACAGTGGTTCAAGCCAGAATGGTGGCTCAGATGACAGAAAATCAAATTGTAAGAATGGAAGTTAAAAATTCAGGCTATTTACACTGTGCTTAAGGTTTAAGAGGTGTCAACTATGTAACCAGAGAAACGTTTGCTGAACCAAATGCTTAATATTGTTTTATATTATTTACAGAGACTATATATAAACTTGATGCCAGTTTATGATTTTATAATGCTTTTATAAAAGGGGTTAATAAGCCTCTATATTAACATTGAGAGAATGGTTTATCATATTATAAAATAGTTAAAAAATAGTATCTTACATTTCCACCAAAATGTGGATAATAAGTAAACTTAGATTAAGTTAAGTTAACTGGAATATTTCTATTGTAGTCTTTTTCTATAACTGATAAAATAAAACAGAGTCAAATTTTATGCATCGACAGATAATCCACTTTCTTCAGATTTGTATGAATTAAAGTTTATAAAAATGGAAAGAATGGTAACAGAAGTAAGCCAATTAGACTTTGATTTCTAACAAATTCGTGTGACTGATGTTTTCATTTGTAAACATTTGAATGGTGTGGACATTTAAAACATCTCTTTCCTTTCTGTGAATACTTTATACATTTTGGATATTACAATCTCCAAATGCTCAACAATCTTCTTTGCCCTATTTACCATAATATTCTGTTCAAAGGAAACCTGTGCCTTTCATTTTTCTGTTTACTACGTCAGCTCTCATTTCTTTCCCAGAGCATTGCTTGCGCAATATTGAAATAATTAGACTTGATATAAGAAGACATTCCCTTGGTTATATTCTTCAGGTAAAAATGCCACTGTTTTCATTGCGACTTGTAAAGAAAAGAAAATAGGGGCATTTAAAGTAAATTCAATCTGTTAATTAAAATATTATTGACAGCATTGCTTATTTTCAAAGTAACAATAATTACAATTTGTATTTCTCAAGTTTAATAAATATTATCTCACAATTGTTCCGTGAGGTAGATTGTTATCAGACCAACATGGGTACTTCAAAGCAGCTAAGATACACTAGAATGAAGCCTTAAGTAAAGAGGTCTATTGTTGACTAGAGACCTTGAACTACGTCTCTATCTGTTTCCCTTTGGATAATGCCTCTATGTGTGTGTGTGTGTGTGTAAGTATTAGTTTTTCAATATCTTTGTTAAACTATATTTAAGATAAAATGAACTGCATATATTTATATTTTACCACTTGATAAGCTCTGTCATGTGATAATTTGTGAGGTCACCACCATAATCAGGGTAATGAATGTATCCATCACCTCTAAAAGTTTTCATATGCCTCTTTGTGATTCCTGTCTTCAATCCTCCTCTTCCATCCCTCTCCCACCCTCCTGATTCCTTTTCCCTTGATGTTATCTCTCTATCACATAGTTTGCATTTACTAAAATTTAATATAAATGGACTCATATAATATGTGCATATAATCTTATTTCTTTCAGCATAATTATTTCAAGATTCAACAAAGTTTTAAGGTTTGTTAATAGTTTGTACATTATCTGAGTAGTATCACAGGTATTGACAAACCATGGTTTATCCATTCACCTGCCAATGGATATTTGAATTATTTCTGGCTTTTGGCTATTACAAATAAATTAATATGAAAATTATTATACAGTTCTGTGTATGAATATGTGTTTTCCTTTTCCCTGAGTAATACCCAAGAGTTTTTAAAGAAATATCACAAACATTTTTCAGAGTGTATTGAATGCCTTTAATATATTTTTGCATGATCTAAAACCTCTGATATAATACTAAATAGGTAGTATAATACCTAAGTAGGTAGTATAATACCTTTTGCACGATCTAAAACCTCCAATATAATACTAAGTAGGAGTAATGAGAGCCAAAAATTCTTCTCTTTTTCTAATCTTAGGGGCAACAGATTCAATCTCTTAACATCAAACATGTGCAGGCATTTTCATTTAAGTCCTTTATTGGTTGAGGAAAATTTTTTTTCTATAACTAGTTTGCACAGGGCTTTTTCAGTTACCTTTCCATTCTTTTTTTTTAAATTCAGGAGTAGACTTTGAGTTTTGTCACACACTATTCTTGAATCTATTCCTGTGATAAATCAATTTTTTGTTTCTTTGTAATATGATGAATCAAATTTATTGATTTTTAGTATTAATCCATCCTTGCATTCCTGTGACAACACTTATTTGGTAAGAGGTATTATTTATTATACATATTGAGAGACTTGTCACCTAATATGTGTAGAGTCTCACTCTGTCACTCACCCTGGGCAGAGTGCCATGGCATCATCATAGTTCACAGCAACTTCAATCTCTAGGTGATCCTCTTGCCTCAGCCTCCAGAGTAGCTGAGACTTAACCACCATGATGCCTGGCTTACTAAAGTTTTATTTATAATTTTTGCTTTGATGTTTGCAAGAAACATTTATTTGTGGTTTTATATTTTGTAACATCTTTGTCATGTTTCAGTACTTGAGTAAATGCTGACTTTGGGGAATGAGTTGAGAGACATTACTTCTTTTAAAATTTTCCAAAAGAGTTTGTGTAGAAATGCTCTTGCTTATACCTAAAATGTTAAGTAAAATTTGCCAGTGATCTACTTATGAAATTTCCTCTGTAAAAGTACTTTTTGATTTAAAAATTTTTCATTTATTTACCAGATATAAGGACGATTGGCTGATCTATTTCTTCCATGGAGCTTTGATAGTTTGTGTCTCCTCACAGAGTAGTCCATTTTATTTAAGTTGTTAAGATACTGGCGTAATGCTGATTATAACATTTCTTTCCAATCAGTTTGTTCGTTTGTTTGTTTGTTTGTTTGTTTGCAGTTTTTGGTTGGGGCTGGGTTTGAACCCGCCACCTCCGGTATTTGGGGCCGGCGTCCCACTCCTTTGAGCACAGGTGCCAACCTCTTTACAATCCTTTAATTATGTGTAGAATTTAGACTGATGCCAATTTTGTTATCCTCAACATTGAAAATTTGTGTCATCTCTCTATTTTCCTTTTTCTGAGATGCTTTGGTATTACTGTCTTTTTTATTTTGTAGTGTCTGAAGGTAGAAACTGAAGTCATTAATTTTAGGTGTTTCTTTCTTTTTCTAATATAGACGTTAAGGCTATAAGTATCTTCTAAGTTTTCTTCGGTGACAATATGAATTTTGATATGTTGTTTTCACTTTTTTCAGCTCAAAATATTACTAATTTCACTTGTGACTTTTTCTTTGTCCCATGTATTTTTTGGAAGAATATTGCACAGTTTCTCAATATTTATTCTACCCCATGTCCCACAAATCAATCTTCTTGGAGGCTCCAGGTACAATTGACTTTCCTGAGTGATCACTGGGCAATGAGTCCTCTTATTGTTTCTGATGGTTCTTTTCTCAGTGTTAGATTTTTTCCCTTCATGATATGAGGAATCAGCAAAATACTTTAGTGGTTACTTTTGTGTATTTTCTGAGTTCTCTGTCCAGTAATTCAGTACTCTGATGAATTTAGAGTTCGTCAAACTCTGACTGCCTTGGTCTCCCCAGATGCTCAGCTTCATCTTCTCAGCTCATGGGTTTTGCCAGTATCTGCCTATGTTTTTCCTCCACCAATGAGGCCTAGAAACTTTTACAAAGCAGTAAGCTGAGGCAATTGTAGAGATTTCCTTGTTTGTTTCCCAACTCAGTAACCATTAGCCTTTATGACCTACTGTTTAATATCTTCAAAGTGTTGTTTTTGTCTTTTTTGTGAATCTAGGTGTGTGGTGAGGGCCAGAGGTAAATCTTGTACCTATTACTCTATGTCTGGATGATATTATTTTATTACTGAACAATTGTTTTATCCGAACTGATTATCACTGTAAGAGAATATGTTTCACCCTAGGTTCTTAGATTCACTAATTATCTCAAAAGATATTACAGCATTATATAAACAATTTTTTTTTCCTTCTCATTTTCTAAAAAAATGTATTTTCTGGGTAGGGAAGTTTAGAAGTACACACTGACTGACACAGTGCAACATACTTTATATACATATTGCATATTCTGATTTTAAATGATTTTTCATGTACTCGCTTTCATTTGATTATGCATGGTTGAAGCCATATTATTAAGGGCAAAGGCACTTTTAAGTGATACTCAGGAATGCCATGGCTTGCACTTGTAAAGATGCACAACGTATGACCTCCCCACCCCAGCTGCCATTTACAATGTAATTTATGTTTATTAAGTAGAGTACTCAGTGCTATGTATATAACCTTATTTAACTTTTCCACCAAAATAATTGAGGAAAGTGGTATTTCCCATTCTCGAGATGGACAAACTAAAACATAGGAAAATGTGATCTTCCCTGAGCTTACAGGGTAGTAAGTGCCATATCTGGTCTTACACCCAGGATTGTCTGACTCCCCGATCAAAGTCGTAACCATTAATCTACCTATTGTGGCTCTGATGCTGGCTTCTGTGTCTCTTGCTGCTTATCAAAGGCAAGGGCTTTTGGAAGTGATGTTTGCTAGGTGACATTTATCCAGAGAATAGGGTTATTATTTAAAGATAGATGATATTTTCTGATGGCAATTCATAATTTAGTGGATTCATTTTATTATCAGTTCCTTTATGTGAGCATTCCTTTCTCAGTTCTTCCTTACTAAAATTTAAACTCGTTTCTCTAACATCTAACATTTCAGATTCTCTTCCCTTATTTTTTTATTTTTAACACCTATTGCTAATGTATTAATAAATTGTACGTACTTATTATCTCTTTCTTTCTCTAAAATATAAATTCTATAAGAACATAAAGTTTTGGCCATTTTGTTCACCACTGTATCCATATCATCTGTTGGAGTCAATAAATGTTTGTTAAATAAATAGACTTTTATGTTCAGACAGTGTTCTTAAGTATGTCCTTTTGATAATTGTTATGTAATACAGTAGGGAGGCATATCTGAACCTGAGCATTCGGAAGGATTAAGGTCTATCTAAGTAGAAAGTCTCACTGTTATTGGATGTATATTATCGGTCATAAAAAACTATAGCCTAGAAGAGGAAGATAAAAGTCATGGATGACTCAACAGTTCCTGAACTGTGAAGGAAGATCCTATTTGTATGCTAGCTTCTTTCTTTCTCCTGATACCATTAATTGTTAGGCTTGTTATGCTACAAATGGATGGACCTTAATGAGGAAGTAGTAGTATAGTACCTAACAGCGTGGGTCCTGATCTCAGAGTGCTGACTTCACTAACGGGTTACTATAAATGTTAGAAGTCACTATTATTACATGTTGAAGATTTTTATCCTGAAACTTCAAGAAATTTTCTAACCCATTGAAAGTGCATTCAAATCCACTGTGTCAAAGAGGTTGGAAGTATCTTTTTAGGGATGTCTATGGCTTTCATCAAATTTTCAAATATCCTATGGTACCTATACTTCTTTGAGCATCAAAGATCAAGTGACACTGTTATAAATAAATCCTTGCAATATATTCCTTTGGTTTGGATTAAATTCCCTTAAAGGCAACCAGAATCTTAATATTTTGAAACCCCTAAATAATTCTTTTTTACTTACCCTAGCATCTATGGAGACCACAGCTGTAAAACCACAATGACTTTGCCACTATTCTAATCACCTTTTCAGAACTGAGGTTAAATAATTTGATTTACTCACATGACAGACCCCCAAAAAAGAGGAAACAAAACAAACAAAAAACTCTCATACACGAATTTATAAAAGAAATTATCACATTTTTTAAAATCAATAATACATACTCATCTCTCACAGGAATGTAATTCTTTGAAAGTAAAGAATTATTAATCTTTGTAGCCTCAGCATCTGGAAATGGTAAAGCACATACCCACTTGCTCAATATATATTTGTTATGTAAAGATTAAGCTGGAAATTTGACTCAACTCTTCTGCTTATAAATCTTCAACATATCCTATTTCGTGAAGTCATGAAATTAATCGAGAGAAAAGTTCTCAATCATTTTCTGGTGTACTGCTCTACCATTTTCTCCTACTCAATATTTTTCTCAGCTATAATATTAATACAAACTAGTAAATAAGCACATTCATGTCCAGAGAAGAAAGTAAAACATGAATTAAAAAGTTTAATGAAAAGGAAAATATATAATTTGCTTCTATTGAAAGCATATGAAGACTAAAGAAAATAATGTTTTATTAATAAAATATTTGATATTTTTAGAAAGTCATAAAAACTATATTTCTTAATAATCCTAAGTAACTAATCACAGAAAATTCCTATTTCAGTTTTTAAAGATCTGATCAATTTTATAGCTACTAGATAAATTCCATCTGTCTGCCTGTATCTTCATCACCTACCATATCCTCAGAACATTCTTTCCTTAAAAGAATACCTCTGTTATTTTTTCCTTAAAAAAATACCTCTGAAAATCTCTGTTATTTATTCCTCTGCTATTTTTCCTGATCAGGTTTTCCTTGCTTATCATATTATTATTATATTAAAATCTTTCCTGCCTAATAAATCTTTTCAATCAGTAAGATGAAGAGTATTCCTTCATTATGGAAACATGTGATGAAAATCAAGGAAATCCATTGGCAGAGAATCAAGCTTAATAAGTAGGGAGAAAAGAGATGAATAAAAGTTTTAGGAAAGAGAGCAGGTGGGCAATAGGGTCATTGACAGTATAAATAATGCTATGTTGATTTTTTTTTTATTATGTAATCTCAGCATACCACCCAAAGAGTATTGGTTAATTGTTTAATGAATGAGTAAATAGTCTCATCATTACATCTATGGGTAAACATACTGATTTTCCTTTCTTTTTTTCTTCTTCTTTTTTTTATTGTCACCTTTTATTTCTTTCACTTTAAGAACTACAATAAGCAGGCTCGGCGCCTGTGGCTCAGTGGGCTGAGGCGCCAGCCACATACACCTGAGCTGGCGGGTTTGAATCCAGCCCGACCCACCAAACAACAATGACGGCTGCAACCAAAAAAAAAAAAAAGAACTACAATAAGCAAAAATTTGGGGTTCCCTAATGTCCTCAAAGATTTTGTATAAGACTAGGGTGCTGAGTTTGGTTTGGCAAATTCCATCAGGCCGTATCATATGTATTTACACAGATATGGAACTAATAAAATTTTATTAAATGCTTGTCTCAGATATTTGGCTATAAGGCAGTTTTCTAGGCAAAAGAATAATATAAATCTTTTTAGTGCCTTTAAAATAATTTAGATTCTCCAAGATCCACTAAATTCTACATTATAGAAATTCAAAGTAATTCATTCATTCCCAAAGTTTAACATTTTCTAACTTGATATCAAACATATGTATTGTGTTAGTGAAAAATGGACTTTACTTTATAAATGAGAATTTAAAAGATATAACTCTTAAACTTTATAAGTAAATATATCAAAATTCTAATAATTTATTGAACAAATAATTTGGACAAAACAATGATTTCGCATATAGTGTACAGTGAATTGTAGGGAAGAAAAACCAACAGTATTATTAACTTAATTTATTTAAAATATTAATGTATAACTGTATGTTATTGTATTTCTATTTCTTAGCATGAAGACACATTTATGTGTCTATATATTAGATTTTTAAATATAATGAAATATTAAAATTATTCGTACACTTCCTAACAGCACATTTACATGGACTTATTCCTCAATTTAATTTACTTGTAAGGTTGTATTGTAAATGACCATCAAATTTGCTTTATTTAAATTAATCAAATAATAATCTTTACAGTGGTGACAACAGCCATGCGACTTGTAGAATTGTACAGAATTCCTTTGACCACAGGCCACTGTTAATTGTGTTTGAGAATAATTTTAGGTAGCACTTGAAAACTCAGATCATAACACTTATACGTTTCAGTTCAAAACCACAACGTGATTATATGGAGTAACACTTCATTATTTTTAAAAAAGCTCTTTTTTATTTCATCAATTGAAAGACCTAATGTCTTTTTACTGTGCATTAAATAATTATTTTTTAAGATTTTAAAAATACCTGTACTTTCTCATTTAACAGTAAATATTGCATGCAATAAGATTCTAGAAAATCTTCTAAATATGTATTAAAAGGACCAACTGATCAGTGCTGTGTATCAGTTAGCAAAGACTTGACAGTAAATTACTGGGTCTGATATGTGCATGCTATAGCATAGTATATTCAGCATCAAAAAATAAAGTAAAATGCCATTACCCTAAAAGACATTTCAAGATTCTCTCCACCCCAGATATCCATTCCTGCATCGTAAGTTCCTATCTCTTCAAAGTAGTTTCTGTCAATAGAAAATAGGCCACCAGCCATAGTAGGGGTCCTAGTTGAAAAAAAAAAAAAAAGAAAAGAATATCTTTTGAAAACAATGTGTGGAATTTAAAGAAACTATAGATAGCAAATATTTTTGAAACATTTTAATTATTAAAAATAATACTCAAAAATTTCAAACTGGAAACATAAAATCAAGTGTAAGAGTTTTTATAAGTAATAAATAGCATTTTATCTCACATTTTCTGTAAAATTTGCTTAGGATTAATCTATGTCATTCTTACAGATGGTCAAATAGCTACATGAAAAACACTGGCCATTTAAGACTCGGGCTTCTAGTTGCCTTCTAAAGGGATAGTGAAGAGAGGTTTTTGCCTTTCGTATTGTCCTTAAAGAGATTAAGTGACTGGTCATGAAATTACCAGTTGTCATCTTTGGTCACACCATTAATAAGTTGCCTTAATATAAATTCTAGGACCTGTGGACAGGTTTCTCTATCAAAAGATACATAGCCAACTTCAACATGAAAATAATTACGAGTTATAAAATGTTTATGGGAAAAATATATTATTATAGTTAGAAAAGTACTTTTTTAACATAAGAGTTTTACATCTAAGGGTTTATTCTCTTTATCTAATTAAAAGGATAAAATTAACCATCTATACCTGTGCATACACATAAATCATATGTAGGTTTAAAAGGATATTTGGCAGAGATTCTAACACTTTTTCTTAGAAGTAAATGATGGTTGGTTCTCTCATTCATAATTTCTCTATATAAATTAAGAAGTCAGATGTTAAGTTCTTAAAAGATTAATTAATTGAAAGAGATTAATGCTTAATGTGTGAGCTATGTGAGTCTTTCTACATATGCAGAATGAATACAAAATCAAAAACAACATAGTAATTGTTCACAAATAGATCCATGCTGGCAATGATAGTTTTTGAATGTCAGTTGTAATGTAGTGGTTTGCAACTTACATAGCACATGAGTAGCACCTGAGGCAGCTCTTAAAAAGATGCTCATGCTTGGGTATCATCCTCCAAAGATTCAGCTTTAGCCAAGAGTGGGCTGTGACTTTTATATTGTCTGAAGTTCTCAGATGATTCTAATGTGCTGCCTTAATGTACTGCTTTAATACACTGCTTAAAGATGAGAAGGACTTATCTCGTAACTTAGGTTTGCAATGCTCATCTGAGTAGTCTCTGCATTTGTTAATGAAAATTAAATGTTTTGCTTTTCTCCAAATTATATCGCCTGTCTGCCAAAGGTTATGCTCACATTTTAATTAAAGAGAATCATTCATTGAAAATGCACCAAATAATATTGTACTTGGACATGTACCATATTGCAAAGTTCTCTCTTTCTCCCAGTGCTCTCACTGTTTTGCGCTCAGGTAATTAACCGTCCATCAGTTGGAGTAGCAGAGCCTTGCTTAGTGTCAGAGCTGTTTTCTTATTTCTCGTCTTGCAAGGTTCCTATCATGAATAGTATCATTGACCTTCTGAGTTATAATGAGAAACACTAACAAAGCTAAACAGATGGTAATTATGAAGTAGCCATGACCCTCACCTGATGGGGGTTTTGGAAATCTACGGCAATAACTATATAAGGTATTACAGTGATGGAGAGTCTGTTTAATAAAATTAGGAACCCAAATTGCTGCAATTATCCTATCATAATGCAGCCAAATGCTTAAGAATGTTAAATAATGCCTTTTTAATAAGTTCAAAGTCTCTACCTGCTTATCTGCTTACGGATAAAGTATTAACACATTTTAATTTAAATATTGCATTGTATAGTATCTTACAGTTGGTCATTATTCCTAAAAGTATGTAAGAATATGTGTTAAATTAACTATATTTAACCATAAGAATGACTCAAATAACTTTCACTTGTGCTTGAAAAATAAGAAAACTATAACACAAAATTACAACTCCTCAAAACATGCTGTTATTTTTTGAAGACGATGCTCCTAGACAGATTTTTTGTGTCTGTAATGAGTTTTCTTAGTTTAGACACTGTGCCTTACTATATTTAATACCTACAGCCCTAGCAGTGGTATGCACATGTTTTGTTCTCATTTTACTGCCCTGCAGTATGCCTAATGAACTATTTACATAAGCTTGTGTTCACATTAAGTGTTCAGGCTGTCTACAAAATGAAAAACATTGATTATAGTTGAATTGCCTGAGATTATTTGCTTTTCAAAATTGTGTCTCCACAAGGTCAAATTCAGTTCAATTTGTGTGAGACAGGGAATAATCAGTTCAATGGCTGCGAACGCTTCCCACCACATAGTAAGTAGGCACAGACGAACTGAGTATAAAAGTAAAACGTTTAGCACAGTTCCCAACTCCTAACAAACAGTTCATAAGGTTAGATAATGTATCTTTTTTGTTACTGATGTTAATCATTCAGACAAAATTCTTATGTGTCCTTCACTTCATTTTGGTACTCATACACATAGCCTCCTTTTGAGTTTCAAATCATTTGGAACTATTTCATATCCCAGATATTGACTTTGAAATTGGGCTTGAAAACACACTTATTCTTTAACCCTTCCCAATGCCATAGGAAATAACTTTTTATCCTTCATGGGTGATTACAATTCCTTAGTTCATCCATATTCTCCTGGTTAATAGCTCCCTTGAGGAATTTTTCCTTCCCTTCTCCCTGACCCTCTTCAAGCTTTTGTCATGTCCGTAAAAACTAGTTCTCACCCTTGTTTCTCTGTCCTTACTTTCTGCAATTCTCAATTCTCTTTTGCAAATCTTAATACCTGTGCGAATTTACCCAATTTACCCTTTACATCACGCGCTTCTGGTACTAAGACCCAGAGAACAACTGGTAAAGTGATAAGATGAGGCCAATTGGTTATAGGAGTTGGTGTTAGTGATTCTCCGCTTAGCTCACAAACTGTTAACTGTTGTAGCTATGTTTATTTATTCACCAGTCTTATTTTTAACTGGTCCTTTCCCAAAAGTGTCAGACTCTTAAGACTTGGGGGATGAAGGCAATGCGTGAAATTTAAACTCTCCCAATCATGAAATCTAAACCCTTCAAATCATAACCAAGAGTTCATCCCATGGCCTCCTCCTTCGCCTGTCTCGCAGGAAAGAACATCTCTTTCCCTGTCGCTGTGTAGCATTTACACTCGTACCCCCAGCAGGCTCGCTCCTGAACACTCTTTCACACACTTGCTTATTGACCATAACATGTTTTATGCATTTGATTTCTAGATTGTACCCTTGAGCTTACAAACTTGCTCAATTACATTTTATTCTACACCTAAGTATATTTTCACTCCATCTTACTTCTCTTTTCAAACTAGGGACATATATTTTCTGCTCCCTTCACTGGTAACCTTAATGAACAGATACTTTTTACGTACTCCCTGAACTCCTTTTGACCTTCCAACTAGAAGCTGGATCCTACTCCCACCTCTATAACTACTCCTTTCTGAAAGGTCCCCCTTGATCATAAACTTCAACAGCCTTTCCTTAAAGTCTTCATCTGAAAACATGTAAGATGTCAGCCTTCCTGCTTCGCATTTTCACCTCTAGCTCCCATTGCATTGTCCTATAGAGTTTTTCCCTGCTATTAATGTCTTCATTTCATGATTCTTATTGTTACCACTTTCTCTTCCTTTCCCTTGCTAGCAGCTACCAGAACTTGGTCAAGATTCTAGTTTTACATCTGTCACATGAGGATAATATATCGCTGTACTATTATTTTGGATATACGTGCATATAATTCTGTCTTCTCTTGGCCAAACTATAACCTTCCTAAGGTCCCTCAGGGACACTTTTCTCTCCTATGCTCTTTATCCAGGTAAGGCCATTCATCCTATGCCTGTAACTGGCACTTCTATGAGGCTGACTTCTAATCCGTGTTTTCATACATTTTTCCCTCTGTATGTGTATCAGTTATGCCCTAATATTACTTATTAGATTTTCCTTTCAAAACATTCTATGACTCTGCTCAGTATGTGTAATGTAGAAATGAGGATTTTCTGCCCCTCCACTTCTCTTTCAATATCTTGTATTTCCGTCCAGCAACTTATCATGAAATGACAAAATCATTTTTCAGCTACTTTCTTTGTTGTGCCTTATTCAATCATTTCCCAAATACGTTCTCTTTTTTTTCTGAAGTATTTTTGACTCTCATCTATGTTATAATAGTCACTAGCGAATGTTATCCCTTTATTTCTAATCATTTGCTAATAGTATCCTCTTAGAATTTAAGAATCTGGATGGCTTTAGATTCTTTTGCTTCTAACATTTATTAGAAATAAGTTAAATTATATTCGAAACGATTTTGCTTCCAAAATTTATTCTACAAATTATAGCCAGATTAATTTGTTTATGTCAATGTTCCTCTAAAATGTTAACCAGATGTTCAAAAATCTGTATTAAGTAATAAAGGCCAGTTTCTTATCCAGGCATCAATGATCTAATGCCACCCATGAGATCCTTTCACCTCCTTTTAACTGTTTCTGAATATGTGATGTGTTTTTAGCTGTTACTAGTAAAGGCTTTACATTTTTGTGCTTTGGAATATTTGTTCACATCCATTATTTACCTTGATTTTCTTTTTAAAACTCTCCTTATATGTTAAAACTTCCCTTTTCCTGGGCCAATACAAATGTTATATATTCCCTGTAGCCTGCCACCCAAGTTGAATATAATCTTCCCCTCTATATCCCTCAAACTCTGCCTTCCTCAAGGTTTTTTAACTTATTTATGTATTTATTTTATATTTATTTATTTATTTTATTTTATTTTATTTTTTTGCAGTTTCTGGCCAGCTCCGGGTTTGAATCCACCACCTCCGGTACGTGGGGCCGGCACCCTACTCCCTGAGTCACAGGCACCATCCCAAGGTTTTTTCAGTTCTTACTGTATGTAGTATAATATTGATTACATTTGTTTCTGTAAACAATTTCTCATGTCTATAAGAATAGCAAATATAGTGGATTAATGGTATTAAACTACTAATGGATATCTGTTGAAGAAATAATATGAACAAATGACCAATATATGTCTCTGGCCACAAAACAATCTATTTAAAAGTTAAAAATACCTGAAATTTTATTTCTGAAATTCCAAAATAAGTTCTTTGCTCAATTCTGATAAATTGAATAAAAAAGATGTCTTCACTAATTCCAAAATGTTTAAAGGCTCTATCATCTAATAGAAGCTTTAGGGATTGAGTTTGATGATATTTGCAACCTGACTTCAGCATTATAAAACTACTGTGCAACAAAAACTACACGTGCCTCAAAAATCTATTGAAAATTCAAAAGGATACAAATACTAAAGGCCTCCAAAAAATAATCATATAACTTGGGAAAATACTGAAGGTTTTTATAGAAGTGGGTATAACAAGAGAAATTGTGATACAATGCATTTTGATTATTCAGTCATGCTAAACACAATGCCTATATTTTCACCAAGAAAACAATGTACCTTTTATCTCACATAGGGATAATCGCCAAGTGTGTGAAAAGAAGATAGAGAGTAAGTGTCAACAAAATTTGTTATTTAAAATTTGGATTTTGTAGCTAGATCGATTGGGTTCAAAATCCAACCCCATAGTGTATGACCTTTAGCAAGTCACTTAGAATCTGTGCTCAAGTTTCATCATCAGTGAAACGTGAATTACATGAGTTATATATGCAACTCTTTTTTAAAAAAAATTAAATCATAGCTGTGTACATTAATGCAATCATGGGGTACAATGCGCTGGATTCATATACAATTTGAAATATTTTCATCAAACTGGTTATATATGCAACTCTTATAATAGCACCAGCATGATGCTAGTACTACATACGTTTTAGGTGTTATTTTTATTATGAAAGAGGCATTATTTTTACCAATATTATAATTAGCTTTATTTTGATTGTTTTAAGATAGAATTGTAATATTTTAGAGCTCCAAGAACCATACAGATCTGGTCAACAAATTTAGTTGCATCATGTTTAAGTGGCTTGTCAAGGATGGCCTGGATAGTAAATGATCTATCTATCTATCTATCTGCCCATCTCTCTCCCTGTCTAGGAAGCTACCAATCAGTCATCTCTCAGTTAATCAGTATAAATTATATACCAAAGAATTTGAGGTAATTAATTAGAAATATATTTTTCTTGATTTCAGAGTTCAAGTTTATACACCATGTTTTCTTCTGCATTGCAGTACTGTTCTGTAGATGCAATTTCTTTCAAAGTTATTGAAACATCCTTACTTTTCAGTAATTATTTTTTCTTTGGCATATCAGGAGTGTATTTCCTCTTACTTGGCAAATGACCAAGGTTCTTGATGAAAAGCTCCAAAGGAAGTCTGACAGACAACAGCTTAGCTCTGGGCTGTTGTTTATAATGGCCAAACAGAGAATACCTAGACTGTTAGTACTTAGATGTGTATTACTCACATTTACCATATAAGTCATGAACATGATAAAAATGGGTATTTTTTTACTTATACAGATGTGTGGCATAAATAGCTGAAATATTCACATGATTTTTATTTTTCGACATCATGAAATCTGGCTGGGCTCACCCCCGTAATGCTAACACTCTGGGGTGCTGTAGCAGGTGGATTGCTTAAGCTCATGAGTTTGAGACCAGCCTGAGCAAGAGCGAGACACCATTTCTACTAAAAATGAAAAACACTGAAGCAAGAGGATCACTTGAGCCCAAGAATTCGAGGTTGCTGTGAGCTAATGATGCCACGCTCTCCACCCAGGGTGACAGAGTGAGACTACGTCTCAAAAAAATAAATGAATAAATAAATAAAATCTAATGTCTTCATTCACTTAACCATTTTTCAGGCTTAGAAACTAAAAGAAAATTAAATGCTGTGTTTTCTCCTTCCTTCTTTATTCTGTCCACTAACCAACATAGAAAGCAGAGGAGAGAAAATGGAAACAAAGGCACAAATACGCTTCTATCAGAGTGACAAATAATCAAATGTCAAATGTGATTAAAGATTTTTACAGATAAAAGATGGCAGTTTGGTGGAACAATGCACACTATTCCAATGATCTGAACACATGTTTGGGTACGAAGATGCAGGTTTCTATAGAGAAGGCACTGTTACTTTAAGGGTTTATGCTGGCTTAGGCTCTGAGCAAGGAAGCATCCTCCAATCCTGTGAAGTCTATGGAATACAAACAATCCCAATACTATTTTAAAGGTCATGGAGAAACTGCAAAGATCTGCTTAGTACTGGCAAATGATTTGTTTTGCTGCCAATGAACTCATTTACCAAGAAGTATGGGCATTGAATACCTTGACTGTGCTTGAGGATCTATGTTTCCAATAAAGGAGTATTTATTTTTCTCTTTTTACCTAAGTCCTTTTTTATAATCCGCATAACCTGATAAAACTCTTAGCTTCCACAACGATACACAGTAGTAAGTGAAAATTTTAATCTTTCCTTATATTTTCATTTCATGATTATAAGCAGTTAACATAAACAATGGGATAAGGTAGAATCATGTTTTACAATGTTTGATTAATGCGATAAAATTATTTAGAGTATAAATGTGATATTTAATTCAACACTCTGAACGCTTTATATTTTACCCTGTTTTCTTCTCAGCTCAACAGACTGCTAAGAAAGACTTATAAACTATCCTCTAAACCATAGGGGTGTAATATAACATAAATGCGCTGTATTTTTTTAAAGATACATTCAAAGATTTCCTCTGGGATGAGAATTTTTTACTTCTTTCCTAATGAACACATACTAGCTTTTATCATGGGTAAACATGAATGTTGACCTGTTGAGCATTCCAAAGTTCAACTCCTCCTTTCAACGCCTGTGTTATGCTCACAATGACGATTTAATATTTTTTATAAAAATATTTTAAAAGCTTTGGTGGTATATATTTCTGCTTCTTTTCTCCAATGCAAACAAATATTACAGCTAGATTGAGAGAAGTCTAATAAAGAAAATCTGATAGATAAAAAATAATAAGTTAATTATTAGTTACCTCTAAATATAAGAAACTTTGTCTAATACATGATTTTATAGAATAACAGATGTGTTTTTATTTCGTATGCTAATTAAAGAAATTATAAACTGAAGCTAATGAAGGTTTTCTGGGAGGGGAAGTCAAACAAGTACGAAGTATTAATTATACTAAAACAGATTTCATTATCATTCAGTTGCATACCTCCAAAGAGATTATACACTATAGGCAAAAATTGTGGATAAAAAAGAAGTAACTGATAAAATATAAATGTAAACGAGTAAAGTTTTAATGTACTTTAGCTACAAAAACCAGGAGAAGAGTGAGGGAAGCAAGACATTAGCAGCCATTACAATCTTTATGTGTGAAAAAGATGCAATGATATAGAAAAACATTGATGATAAATCAATTTTTAAATTGTGAATAAACTGAAAGAAGATGTTCTAGAAGGAACAGGAAGAGGGAAGGAGAATGGGGATGCAGGGGTCACAGTGAATGGTGCACTTTTGGGGGGCAGTGCACAATTATAAAAGAGACTTTACCTAAGAAACGCCATCAGTATAACCTAATTCTTGTACCCTAATGAATGAATCCCAAACAATTTAAAAATATAAAAAAATAAAAATAAAAAAAAGATTTTCTAGAAGGAAAATCTGAAAAAAGGTAGCTTATTGGTGTTCTGTTTCTTTATGGTTTTAGTTGCTTGTTATATGTATTTACTTTGCAATATATACATGTCACACTATCACAAATAAATTTAAAATATAATTCTTCTCAAGTATAGTTCTTATTTTAATATTTCACAGCACTTCATGAGTTAAGCCAGGCAAGGAAAATAATTTTCCATTTTATAGTTGAAAAGACTTGGTAAATTCCCAGTTGGAGGAGCTTGAAAGAAAGCCAGATCCTCCAAAGTCAGCTTCAATGGCTGCTTCTATAATCATACTAGAATGATACAGGAAATACATTAGCATTTGAACATTTGTGAGTTTTTCATGATAAAGTGCAACAATTTTAATCTAAGATATTATTAATAATGTTATTAATTTGATCTTCTTTTAAAATTCCTAAATTCTAATTAAGTGAAAAACAAATGTATGACATCAGAGAAATGTTAATAAAAAAGGAATATAAACTTAAGTTAAATTGGTGAGAAAGAAAAACTAATAATAACATCTATGATTGATTCATTATTGTAATGAATAATCCAGTAATGTAATCAGGATAAAAGAATCTGAAACACTCCTGTTTTACTTTAGAAATTCACATAGCACAGTACTTTCAGTAAAAATGAAGGAAGTCACATAAGAATCTTAATAATGACTAAACATAAATAAGTCCATGGGTAAGAAGATATGAAGGGTAAAAATGTTAAATATACTTGAAAATAACTTTCAGGTTTCTAATAAAGAAATCTCTCTTAATCAGTGAGGAATTAAAGTGGGAACAAATAATCCTCATAATTATTCATAATTAACATGAAGTTCATGTACAGGGCATAATAAAGAGAGCAAAGCAATCAATAAGATTTAAGACAGGCTATTTTCTGGGAGTCCACATCACTCTAGGAGACATCGTTATTCCCACTCATCCATACTCGGGCTACTTGTGCTGGCCTCCTTCCCTCAGCCGGCATATGCATGGCCAGTGACAAAGAGTGAGCGACTTTCATCTTTATATGTGCAGAACCTAGCCCAGTGGCTAACAGTGTGTATGAATGTGTGTTTGCATACGGAGTCAAACTCATTTCAATTCACCTAAACCAAATCACCTCAAATGTGTATGTGTCATTAAAAAAAAAAGCATACCCACATTAGTTAAGTGAACTGAAATATCATCTGCATGATAGGGTAACATTGCTACTAGTGGCTTATTCCATTAGTTAACATTGACATGTATTCGTGGAGGGCTAATGTGTTTGATGAGTTTCAAACTAAGCCATTTCCCATGCAGTAGCCTACAGTTTAAAAGTAGCCTAATTTAAAAGATTATGGTGGCAAATTTAATTATGCGAAGCTGGTTGGTTGCAAGAAATGTATTTTTCTCACTTTTGCTTGAAACATAGGGGCTGAGAAATATTTGTACAAATACAAGAATGATGACAAATGACACCTGACTCTTAAGCCTCAGAATCAGAGACACGACCATAAGGAGTTGTGGGGACTGGATTAAATTTTCATGCCACCTCTATCTGGGGATTTTTCTAAGATCTTCTGACTTCCTGATAGCTAGAACCTAGATTTTTATTTAAAATGTCTGATTTTTAAAAAGGGGTAATTTTTCAAATTGTAAAACACAATATAAAAAGGAAACATTTGCACAGAGTTTATTTGGCACATGGAGTACTAATCCATGACCTCTGGTTTAACAGTTTGGCTACTCCATTGTTACATATATAATTGATTATTCCTGTCACATAATTTGGCAATTAGAATGTCAAGGAAACTTAACTGATTGAAGAAAACTATATATTCAGGATTATATATATTATTATTACAGATTTAGAACTTTAACAAGACCAGGTATTTCATGAACTCTATTATGAAAATGAAACTACCAAAGCGCAGAGGTTGACAATAGAATAATAAGAGTAACTGTTGTAAACTTTACTTTAAATGTGGTGTATTCAAGTTTAGGTCAGAAGTTCAAGTTGGTTCTCAGTGTATACAGGTGCATGATTGTACATCTGAATGATGCCTCGCCAGTTATTGTGACTACCAAATTCTGTCAAAACTGACATTTTAAATGAAGCACTGCATTAAGAAAACTAAAGTTTCAACCTCATTTTAATCATGTTAGCTATTGAGAATTCTGTTAATCAAGTAGGAAAAAAATTTATCTTCAACACCTACAATGATTTATCTGTTTGTACAAATGTGAGAAAAATGATCACATCTTCAAGTAATAGATTACAAGTAAGAAGAAAGTCCCCATTACAGCTATGCTGATGAAAATTACCTGCAGGCTGTTACAACTTAGCTCATGAATTAATTAACCTTTTGGCATAAAAATCTAGAAACTTCAGCAAAGACTGAGGTTTCTGTTTCTCTTGCTCAGCTTCCTCAGCATTTTAGAAAATAAAATGATGTGCAGTCACTGAGGCAAAGAAAATGTACTGAGATGTATCAGTTCTCATGTTACTATAATAAAATCATAAATTGTGGTTAAAATGTAGCAAGTTAGATGATTCAACTTTTGTTTTAGTTAATGAAAGATGAGTAAAATGATTGATTTTATACAGATTTTTACTTTATGAATGAGATTATACCTTTTTACTATGAATGTTGGCTATCTCCTAATTATCTCACTCTGTGAGAAAAGAAAGTTAAAGTATATCTTTTACCAGTGTGTTTTTTCAACGAATGCAAAAACACACTTCTATAAATATCATTATCTACATTTGATAATTATACCGATCAAGCATTCTGGTAGTTTTCATTGGCATCTAAAGTTTGAGAATCAGCTAGCTCCAAATAAAACCAAAATTTGAGATAATACAATTCCTAATAATTGATGGTAACACAAGGCTCTGTATTACCTCAGGTTGTTAAGGCAAAACATCAATAATACTTGGTGTATTTGAAAATTATGAAGATTTAAGGACTACTAAATCATACTTCAAATATTGGCATGACAATTTGTGAGAACTTATGCCAATGTTAGGAGCCACATCTTATGTTTCTCTTGGATGTAGTAGCTCTCCTTAAGAAGTTAACAGATCTTGATATTTAACTATGTCATAACAAGTAATATTTTCAGCTGCTCTCTTCTATTGGCCAATTTTTAGAATTAAATATTAATTAATTAATTATACAACTAAGCAGGTGACAATAGATAAGACATCCCTCAGTAGGTTACCAGGCATTCTTGTCTAGATAATGTATCATATATACATTTAGTCCTCACTTAAAGTCATTGACAGGTTCTTAGAAACTGCAACTTTAAGTAAAATGACATAAAAACAACCCCTTTTTATCGCTTCTCGGCCTTTTGGCTAAGATCAAGTGTAAAACAACCCCTTTTTTCTCATTAATATTACAAGATGACGTTGAACTAAACAACATTATTAGAGCACCTGCTGTCCATCCTTTCTCTTAGAATCATTGTTTCTAAGAACTCATGGACAATATTAAGTGAGGACTTACTCTGTATTGTTTCTGAATGTTGGGTAGCCCTCTATTGCCTCTACTGTCCCACAAATTCATTCTGAAAGAGCTGAACTAGTGTACACTTTCCAAAGTATTTTTCAGGAGATCAACTTTTAGCTGCAGATAAGAGTCCATAGTAAGGTGTTAAAATAGGAAGGTGACATTCCTCTGTTAATAAAGTGCATGATACTTATCTAGGCAACTAACAAGCATATTTCCTTTCTGTATTAAGAGTGAACCCAGATTTTACTAACAAATATTTCAAATAGGTACTATTTGATCCTTCATAATTACTAATATATTAAAATTTTCCAAATGGATCTATTGAGTCTATATTTCTTTAAGGGTTGTAAATGAAACTTTTTTGATTTCAACTTTGTGAACACTTCTATTGTAAAGCATATACATTGAAGTAAGATGTACATTAACAGGAAGTGTCAAGGCTAAGATATTTTTGTCACATTAGAAAATTCATAATAAAAACATCTTGAACTTAAGAATTCATAACACTGCACATGACTTTGGCATGTTTTCCAGTACTTAGGTTTACTTATATTGACTCATACTAGATTTCATATTACCATTGATTCTTATATGGGCATATAAAAGGTCATAATGTCTATGTGTATCTGAATAATAAGTACATGACTTTAAAATGGCAAAAAGTAAGAATACAAACATAAAATTCCTCTTATTTATTATGAGAGTATGCACAGAGTTCTTTGGAAGAAATGATCTACATACCTGACAGGTAATGTTCTGTCTCCTTTCCTCCTGTCCATTTCTCTTTGGGGAACAGGATACCAGCGGAAATTCAGTTTCCAGTTAAAACCCCCGTAAGTCATGTCTGACCCAGCCATATATTCAAAGGTATCATCACTGATCACATCAATGATAGGACAAACAACTGTTTTCCTGCAGGAAATCAAAACCAATGTAAATGATAATTTAAATGTTACATGATCTTCTTCCAACTGATTGTAGGTGGTCTGATGAAATTTAATTACTTTGTGACTTCAATATGCCTTTAGTTTCATTTTTATCCCTCCTCTCTGGAATTATTTCCTTTGATTATTTCTTCCCTACAGTCTACTTTTTGCTATCACATGAAATCTAATCAGATGTACTAATTGACCATCTAGCTGATTTACAAATGCATTCTAAGTATACTAACTCAGCAGGATGAACTTGGTCTATTTTTCATAAAACCTCCACCCACAGCATGATTAGTAGAGTTGCTTTGAGGTTATATATCATTTTAGCTATAAACCACTGAAAAGCAGTAGCAGTCAGGGAGTGGAGAATGGATGATGGCAAATTATATCTGGTAGTTTGCATTTTAAATAGGGTAGGTTAGTTTAAAGAGATAGTTCTGAGAAAACCTTCATGAAGAAAACACCTACTAAGAAAAAAACAAACAAAAATCAATAAATGTCAGTAATAATAGAAATCACGATCTATCACTATAAGCAAATGCTTTCTATGAAGGATAATAGGGCCATGATAATTTCTTAGTGAATTTTCTTAGAATTAAGGTTTATGGTCACAATCTAGATTATATTTTAAAATAGAGAAAGATAAGTAACTTCAGTTTCTGGTGTTGTTTTATTCAATTTTTCTTAAAGTAAGAGGAAGAGCCAGATTTATGGTGCTCTTCAGGGTAGCTTTCTAGAGTAAGAAAATTTAACTCGGAGAAATCATTAAATACTCTCTTAATCCTTATGTCTTCTCCTTGCCTTCCCCTTACTCCCAGCTTGCTCTTTGTATTATGAAGTCAACCTTTTGTCATATCCACAAGTAACGGTTCAGGTCTGCCAAGAATAGAAAAATGCTTCTAGCTAATTCTGAAGACCTGAGCTTGTTTTACATATACAAGGTAAATATACAAGTAGACTTTGATTCACCCATAGATATGGAAGACAAAAAAATATTGTCCATTATTTATTCTTGATTTGTAACACCAGGATTTCCAATATTCATTTTCAACTGAATCTTATATTTCACACAATTGGTCAAAGTCTGAAGTTCTCTGAAATCAATAGATTCATCTGGGCTTGGAAAAGCTTCTTGGTGACTCTGGACCCAAGAAAATCAATATTTTTCTCTTTTTCTTTGAAGATGTAATGATTTAATTTGTGGGGAGAAGAAATTAGGTTGAATAAACTTGAACAGACTTTGTTACCTAGTTATGGCAACTTTAGAATTTATAATCAGGAAAATAGATTAGTACTTATTACATGCAAATGTGTTGTAATTATGTTGTTAGATCATAAAATAAAGAGCCTATGCATGACAATATTGAATTATTATATTAAAAACTCCTTAAGTTGAATATGGAACATGTGTAAAAAAGCAGCATAATGTACAATAAGTTGCCAATAGATGTATTTAAGATGTGCTAAGTTCATTTTACTTTGCCAGTCTTCCTCTCCTGTGGGTACTATACAATACTCAGAGTGGAAAAATATTATTAGCCATGTGCTACACACTCAGTTGACTAAAAGGTTCCTACTGATTTCTTCAACTGCTGTGGTTTATTTTACTGACAGCCTTCATCTGTCTTCCTGGCAAATACCAAATCCTGCTGCTTAAGCGATGTGGCCAGTCAAGCTCAGACGAAGCAGCTCCTGTCTTGAATGTCTAATTAAAAACTTCAATTCTAGAAAGACTTTTGTAGTAGAGATGAAATGACTATGTCAGCAAGGTGCCATGTAATGCTTTGTTATTACATGAGTTAACATTCAATGTCAGTTATCTTTGTTAGGTGCTTACTCATTTATCATCAATGAGTATAAATATTTGCCAAAAAGTACTTGGACTTCATTCACAGCATCATCATCAGAAATAATCATAGGCCTGTGCAAGAGTTCTTAATTTCTGTAACGTATTATTCAAAAATTCAGATTTCATAATTTGTGTGTATAAAGTGGTAATGTTGAACTTATATTTGTGTTCTCCTGTGTTTCTTGTTATTTAAGATCCTGACTGTATTTCAGTGGTGTGTGTGTTTGTTGTTTATTTTTGAGATCTTCAGTGTGAATATGAACTTGATTGATTAAGAGCACTGATGTAGTACAGAGAACACTGGTGGAGGAGTGGGAAGAGCTGAACTATTCCCAGCACTTCCAATAATAACTGGGGAAACTATGCCACCCCCTTGTTCCTTCCTGTCATTAGGTACAGATAAGGACATCTGCATTACCTGTCTCACAGGGTGGTTGTGAGGAAACAAACAGGTGCTTTTAACATGTGTGTTATATTGTACTATTTCAGATTGGATTGGTTACCTTCATCTAAAAAATGAATATTCACATTTAAAAAATATTATTTGATTATTTTTTAATCAAATAGCTATGCACAGCATGAATAAGCCAGTCTTGTGTATTAAATAAGTGCGTGTGGGGGGTCTTTTTAAAACAGCTATAAAATAAACATTCTGAAAACAGCAACATGGAAGAGAAATTCTGACGGATGTATGGAACTGTCCTAACAGCTTCGATCCTAAGCCATGCAGACATAACTCAGGAATTCCTACCTGTCTTCCTTTATCCGTGCCAGCAAGGGCTCCAGCCATCCTAATGTGCATTCGCAGTGTGCATCCAGAAAAGTTATGACCTGCCCTTTGGAAGCAGCTGCTCCTCGAAGACGGGCACGGATTAACCCAGAGCGTTCTTCCATCCTAATAATTTTTACTGGCACTTCTAAATTTTTCACGTAATTCTCTAATGTCAACTTGAGAAAATCTGTAACATGCAATTAAAATTTATAAGAACAGACAGAAAATGTTTCATGCTTAGAGACATAGCAGAGATGCTGCTGAGATGTAAATTCAGTACACAGCAATGGTGGCCACCCTTGTCAATTTTTCTTGTCGCCCTGGGTAGTCTACCGTGGCATCACAGCTCACAGCAACCTCAAACTCTTGGGCTTAAGTGATCCTGTTGCCTCAGCCACCCAAGTAGCTGGGACTACAGGCGTCCACCACAATGCTGGGCTATTTTTAAGTTGTAGTTGTCATTATTGTTGACAGGCCCAGACTGGATTCGAACCCACCAGCTCTGGTGTACGGGGCTGGCACCCTAGCTACTTGAGCTACAGGCACCAAGCTGCTCTCATCAATTTTGTTTGCATTAGATTAAATAAAAGAGATTTCTTTTATTTAGATTTAAATAAAAGAGACTTTGTTACAGATCTACAGGTCACCTAAATGCTCAAGAATATGATCAATTTAACTGGTGGGAAAAAAAGAGACATCTTTGAACATCACCTTGGATAATTTTTCTTTTTTAGGTTAGTAAGTGCCAAATAGAATCATGAGAAAAACTAAAATAATTAGTTTCTTATTCTGGAGTTGTCATTGATGAGGTATATTGATGAAAAGTTGACAGGAAGTTGCAGGATTAGTGAAATGATAACGCAAATACAGATCATTGTCTAGTTATCTTTTTGACTCTAACAGAGCTTTCTAATTAAATAATACAAGAAAAATAAATTATACCTCTTTCGCTGGCATCATCTACCAAGATGACCTCAGAGAGCAGATAGTGTGGGGAACGATTTATCACGCTGTACACTGTCCTCAGGAGAGTGCTCCAGGCTTCATTATGAAACACAATGACTACACTTGTGTTGGGAAGTTCATCAGGGTAGACTTTTGTCTTACATCTGGAAAAGAATAAAGAAGAGGGATATTAATAAGTTCATGTCTCATCCTGATAATTATAATAAGAAATATCAATAATAACACAACTTAAGAAGTGCAAGCTCCTTACTAAGGGAATGTTTTGTGAATACCTAAAATCATTTTCCTTTTTATAAGTGCTGTGAGTAATCACTTGGCATTTTGAAAATTAAACATGAATAATTACTAATATTTTCCTTTAACTCCTGGAGGGAACAAAGCAGCATGATTTCCAAAAGTCTAAGAAAAAAAAATCGAAGAAAGCTAAAATAACATTCCGAGACAGATTGTCAATAAAAGACCCAGTACAACAGGGACAGATAAATTCATTTAGTGGATATAATTTCATTCTTGTTCAGAAAAAAAAGAATTATTGTATAACTCAAAAAGTCATAAGAACATAAAGAGACATGGGTCCATAGGGTCTTGAAGCATGTAAAATGGAGATTATTTTTCTGTTCCGAAGTCTAGTCATGTATAATTTTTATTCCATTTGAGAATGCTATAAGCCATTTCTACTTTCAAGAAAACATTTAGGTTCCTTTAGCTTCAGAATCTATTAAATGCATCCTGCCCCTAAAATTTCCTTCATTCCTGGAGATCAGGAAGGGAAATGGGCTCCCCGCTATTCTCAAACATTACTGTGCATAGGTGTTACCTGGGTGTTCATTAAAGGGCAGAAGCTACTTCATTAGATCTGGGGTGGATCCTGAAATTCCGCACTTCTAAAAATTCCCCAGATGATTCAGAGGATGGCACTGGTCCCTGGAACACACTGACTACTAAGTGGTTACATCACAACCGTCATTACTTTTAGAAGTTAAATGTTTTCAGAAAGCTTTTAATTTTGCTTATAAATCCAAAACAGTTCAGATTTTTCTTTTCAAGCAATCAATCCAAAAAGCTATTCTTGGACAAATAATAATGTTCCGCGCTCTAGGTGGTCATTTCACATTTAACATGCAGATATTTGTTGCTCCTGTCAACTTGTCAACATTCAGACAGTTTTGTCATGTAATTTTAAATCATTGTGATTATATCTTATAAAAAAATGTCCTGGAATATCTGGAGCTGTAATAGAGGTTTACTTGTTTTTTCACATAAAATATTCTGGTAAACTGGAGAATGAACAGTATTTTCTAAAATAAAATAAACCAGATGATCCTTCCTGCCACTTACGAATGACCTCATACATGATACTATACAGCATTATTAAGATTACTTTCCTTCATGTATAAAAATGTGCAATAAAATGTGGGAGACAAAGACACATAATAAAATAAAAGCTGATGTTGTGCCTGTTGGGATCTTCAGCATCTATAACAATGATCTAAAATATCACCTACTCAGTAAAGTCTCCTGTAATATCATCACATAAAAATGTATAAATATTTCAATTATAACATTTTGTAACATCATCACATAAAAATGTATAAATACTTCAATTATGACATTTTCAGCATATATTACTTAAAAAAATTCATTGAACATCCACGATACTAAAGATACTGGGTATATAAGAAAATCAAAACGCAGGGGTGGGAAAAGTAATTGGATTCATAGTCATCTTTCTCATTGGGGGTGCAGATTCCAATGATTTTTATATGCTTCATCACTATTTAACTTTCTAAATGAACTTAGAAAGCCAACTTGGTAAATGAGAAAGGTTCTCTCCATGATTTCTTTCAAACTTTCATTCTTCTGCCTTAACAACAAAACTCACCACTTTTCCATTGTGAAGCAAAGAGTATGGTAAAGATAATTATCATCATCAAAAAACCAAAGTTGGAACAACTGGCTGAAAGCTGTTCCACAGCCAACAGCCATGGGCCACTAGTTGAACCCAAGGATTATAGTAAATAAAGGCTGCTCAGCATCCTTTTGAAAAAAAGGGATTTCATTTAAATCAAAATCTTTTGTACATTGCACTAAATGTAACAATTAGGTGAGTTATTCAAAATATTGAAATAAAAGTAAACATTTAGATTAAGCATTTTAAAACTATTTCTATCACACTTTACTTTTATAATTAAAAAATCCACTTACAAATGTTAATTTTACATTCATTATATGTGTCCAAATTACAATGAATTAATTTACTATTAATGCAGTTAATATGTTTACTTAGATAACATTTTCACTATCTCATTATTTAATGTAGCATTAAAATAAAACATAACAAATATTTGTATCAATTCTCCCTCTTCTTTCTGTATAAACAGTCATTCATTAAAGGATACGGCAGTTCAGTTATGTGAGATGAATAAGTTCTGGAGACCAAATAATGCATAGCATGGTGACTATATTTAATAATACTATATTGCCTATTATACTTGTAATAAGAGATTGGATCTTATGTCTTGCTACAAAAAAATATATAAAGATGTGAGGTGATAGTTCTGTTAAAATAAATTTGAATGTGGTAATCATTTAACAATATTTATGTATATATCAAAACATAAATCACACATCTTAAATACACATTATTTATATTTGTTGAATATACCTAAATAAAGCTGGAAAAGAAGTCATTTAGCAAAAAAGACTTTGTATACTGATAAAATAATTTATAGGGTGATTCTTAAACTATGCAAATTAATCATTGTCGTATGTCAGTTTATCCAGTCATCTTAAATGCACAGATTTTAAAAATAAGAATTATGCTCTTCATGAATCCTGATGAGTTTGTGACATATTGAATTGGTGTTTGTATTTCATCAAAGATTTTGTTTCACCTATGGTAAAATAAGCTATGGTTTATTTACCACAAGGAAAGAAAAAAAACTCATCAAATAAACTCCAGCACAACACCGGCATGCTGAACTTATAATACTTGCAAAGAAAGGAAAGTTTACTTTAATTTAATTCTATAATAGTGCATCTGCGGCTCTCATTCTTGGCTGCATGTTGGAATTATCCATGAGCTTTAAAAAATATCTATGTGTGTATTTCAGTCACAAATATTCTGATAAAAGTGTCCAGGGGTGGCCATAGGTAATGAGATTAAAATAATTCTTTCTTAGGGATTTTAATATGTAGTCAAAGTTGAGAAATGTTACCTCAAACTATTTAACATAAAGACAGATTTTTTTATATGCAAAGCTTTTTGGCTAACATCAATGTTTTAAAATAAGGTACATGAGGTTAACATCTCTTTGTGTTTCTGTTGGAATAAAGTGAGAAAACACTATTTCCTGTGAGTACGAGGGGCCAGAAAGCCTTCTGCACTTCATTCACAATGTCTTCTGTCATCTGGATGCACACTTCATGTCCTTCCAAACTTCTATTGGCTGTTGATTTACAAATATATTAAAAATAAATCCAGCTGCTAAATTTTAAAGAGAAGATGAGGATGAAATCATGTTTCTAATGTCTGGAACATGGAGATACTGTGAGATAGTACACCTATTTATTATGTTTCCCCCCTTGGCTAAGCACGCATTATGGGAACACAAACTGTCAGAATTTGATTTTATCCGCTTAAAACCATCCTGATGTTTTTAGGTAAGCTACTGAAAACAACAGGCCACATCAAAGAAAGAAAAATTGACTACAAGATGAAAATGTGAAATCACAAAGGATCCACAATTACACGGTGGTTTACTTAGACCCAATCCATTTGGGACTCCAAACAAAGGCTGTCAACATGATAGTTTGCGTGACTCGTTGGATTGCTGCTCAGTGAGTCAGTGGTTACCTTTTACTGCTTCAATCAAAGAAGATTAATAACAGTAATTAAAATAAAGACTTGCCATGCAAGTCCTCTCTGTCTTTAAGAGCTATGAGAATTACAGAATTATGTGTCATTTCCACATTTCTTAATCATTAACATCCATATTCACAGAGAGAAATGTCATCATTCTCCAATAATACATCCATGCAAAGAAAACTCGGACAACCAGAAAGTAAAGTTCTTTCATAATAACTGAACAGCCAGGGCCTCAAGTAAAATGGAACAGTATATTTTACGCTGGTTTCTCAGTGGTGATTTACATTTACAATGTGTTAACCTTTCAAACATAAGTTTCTATGCCATAATTATGTGTATAATTCAATAAAACCTCCAGACTTTTTGTTCTTCTGCCCTCTAACACCTGTAATTTAACATTTAGGCAGATGCTGTGCTCGTCCTTGGCCTATTTGCTACCAGATCCATTCGCTGGTCCTTCTGTTTTCCTCTATGTCAGTGGTTCTCAACCTTCCTAATGCCACAACCCTTTAATACAGTTCCTGTGGGTCGTGACCCACAGGTTGAGAACCACTGCTCTCTGTATTGATGGTGGTGGTGAGGTGGGTCACTGGGCACAATATGTTTAGATGACTCCTCTACTTCTTGGCTACTCCATGGGGATCCAGAGTAGGACATATCTGTGTGAAAACAAACATGAGCAGGAAGGCATGGATTTTCTCTTTCCTTCCCTAATCCCATAGAAGACTACCGTAAGACTATTCAGTCCCCTTCCTTGGCCTTGTATCTTGCATATGTCTCAATATTTTTACTTATGATACTCTTTCACAATAATTTATATAATCTAATTGGCTAGGAGGAACCTTAAAAAGAAGGAAAGCGGGAAGGTTCATCTTATTTATAGCTGCTCCTCCAAAATCCAGCATTTTGTACATCACAAAAATACATTTAATAAGATGTTGAATAAATGTAGTCTTCACAATGAGGGAGGTTATTGCATGAATTATTAACAGATCAACTCCCCAATCACTTATCCTCATTATTATATGTGAACCATGAGTGTATTAATACCAATTTTTATTATTGCCATTTCTGTAATTGATTTTGTTTTTCCAGAACTAGGAAAAATAAATAAACAAAGGATAGGAAAGGGAAAGAGTGTAAGAAACTGAATCTGAAAGTCATTCTATTAGAATGGTTCCTATCAATCCTAAGTAACATAATTGTAAAACTATTTGGACACTTTGAAGCAATATCTGTGTCTAGAAAACCTATAATTGTTTCGTCATGTCACCATTTAATACCTTAAGTAAACTCTCTAAGCTTCAATTTTGTCATCACCTAAATTGGAATAAGACTACTGCCATACCTATAGTGCAAGTATTTTGTGGACAACAAATACAATTATAAAGGAAAGATATAAATGCATTATGTTATTACGTTACTCTTATAATATGAAGGACTGTGTAGAATATTATAGATAAGCTGTCTAAAATTATTTATGCCAGTCTTGCAGCTGGTAGGATTCTGATCATTGCCATGGTTCTAATGACTTGTATTTTTACCTTAGTTTCCTGGCCTTGCTTCTATCTTATTCCTCATTTCCGGTGCAGTTTAAATAACAGACGAGTGTCCAGACCATCCAGGCTTGAGAAAAGCTTTGTTGGCTTGTCCAGGGTAAGGGTGTGGAATAAGGATCCAGAGTCTTTCCCTTTCAGCTCTTCTAAATCATGTATTACCCCTAATCTCAAATTCCTCTTGGCTGTCACTGGCTGCCTGTTGCTAGATCTTCTGGCTTAGCCACCTTAATATTTGTTAAATATTTTCAGCTGGAAGAACCCGGAGTCTCATGTTTTGCCTGCCTGCTGAAATCTTAGCTTCTTGGCTGCTCATAAACATTCATGAGCTATCTGCTAACTTGCACCTCTCCCTGCTAACTAAGGCTGAGACTGTCCACCGTGACTTGATCCACCCTGTGGTCTGTCTAATTCCCAAATCTTGCCAGCCTCATCCAGAGTCAGGCTCTGCCCTCTTCCTTTTTTAAGAAATACCAGAATAAGAGAAGCCATAAGAGATGGCTAATAGTTACTAATCTCTTAACTACGTAGCAGACATTGCACTACGTGTTTTATATGGATCCTCTGATTTGATCCTGAGAACTGAGCCCTCCTGCAATCACACGGGTTAACCCAAATAGGGCTATGGTAGGCTAAGATCTTAGAGCTAATGTCATTTCATGCTTCAAACACTTTTCGAGAATATATTATTCAAACAATAAACTGTTCAAATAACCCTTTTCTCAGGAGGAGAGGTTGCTCCTGAGCAAACCATTGTCTTCACAGGTCAAATATATATATACATATATATATATACATACATATACATATATATACATATATATACATACATATACATATATATATAGAGAGAGATCAATTATATATATATCAATTATATATATGTAATTGGCACATAAATCAATTTTTTTATATATATGTAAAATTGGCCACCCTCTATATTATATAGAGAGAGGGTGGCCATAAAGTTTGTGTGCAATTTAAAATAGTGCGAAATTTTTAACTTTACGGCCACCCTGTATATAGCTCTACAGGACAAACCATTTGCTTGTGCACTAATCTCAGGGCTCTCTTATCATGCCTAACAATCCTGGACTATTATACTACACACCTGGTGACCCTCCTGCCTCAGCTTCCTGAGAAGCTAGGATCATAGTCATATACCACCCTACCAAGCCAAGGTTTGGTTATCTTTTAAGTTTTTTAGAGATAGGGGTCTCCTATATTGCCCAGCCTGGTCATGAAGTCCTGGCCTCAAGTGATCCTTCCACTTCCATTTTCCAAAGAACTAGCATTACTCAATAAAGTGAGCAGCCATACCTAGCCCAAGAAATGCAATTTATAATGTGCTGCACCAAGGATTTGGTTAATCCTTTTGGTTTTTGCTAAAATTGAAGAAATAAAACTACAGTACAAATAGCCACCTTTTACAGATTTACATTGCTAAGTATTTTGGTGCTAATGGAGAGTCTTTAAAATAACAGAAGCTATTTCTCATTTTCAATAAATTCAATGCCTCATAAGAGTAGTAATGAAAGATTAATATAAAATAAAAACAAAATGACATCCACCATATGTATTTAAACTCATAAACATAGATTGTTTTCTTTAAGAAAGTAAACATTTTATTTTACTTTTTAGGAGAAGAGATCTTGGGTCTAGCTGTGTTGCCAAGGCTGTTCCCCCAAATCCTGGGCTCAAACGGAATCTCTTGCTGCAGCTTCCAGAGTAACTGAGACTACAGTTTGTGTGCCACCGCACCTGTAATGATATTTTCACAGCTAGCACTAGCATCCCACTGAAGAAAGAAACTGCCTTTGATAGAGCACTTGGGGAAGCAGTTATAGATTCCCAGGAAACAGAGGGGATCATTTACTGTTTTGAGTTAGATAAAGGGACATTTGCATTGTTCCAAGAGGGTGGGGTCTTTAGGTGGGGAAGGCTAAAGAAAGGACCAGAAAAAAAGTAGGGAGAGGAAATGAGCAAGTAACATGGCCAGTGGATGTTCCTCAGTGGTGTGAAAGCTGGAAAATATTTAAAGATGAGTTATGTCTAAAGGTCAGATTATGCAGCCCTACCTCCCTCTCCTATTGTCCATTAACTTTGGCCTATTCGTAAATGCATTGCATTAGTGATTTCATGACTGTGTCTCTAATATGTTAAAGAAGCCAAGTTTAGTATCTGGATTGCACTGAGAGGAACAGAGAAAGCAACCTCAAAAGCAAGCACAAAACAGTTACCTCTACCGAGTAATTGAATAAATCTAACAAAGTGCTCTGAAAGTCTTCAGAAAATTTGAAGTTTAAGCTACCCTCAACTTGACTTTGACACACAGACGGTATGCTTGGCTGATCAAGATTATTTTAAAACATAAAATTTATCATGGATCTAACTTTTAGCAAATAAATGACAATCATATGTTCCCATTGGAGTTACCTCCATGATGTTAATAGTTCACTGTCTCTTTTCCAAGACATAAAAATGAGGAAGATATCTAGAGTATTGAATACGTAAGTTTTATATCATTTCTATTGTGAAAAACTCTCCTGAATAATTATTATTCAGTTCTATAGCTAAAAGTAAAAGAATATCATTCAAATACTTGTAAGTGCTGTAATCTTTGTTGCTTTCGAACATTAATTTATGAGATGGTCTCCTTGTGTAACCTCTGAATTTAACGTTTTCATGTTCTTGAAAGTACTTAACAGCTACTTAACTAGAATAAAGGTGTTTATTGCATGTGATAATTAAAATCATCATGACTTTGCAACAAAATTAATCACTACTGCCATTCAGAAGATTAAATTCTTACATTTATAAGTAAAAATAATGCTGAATTTTAAATCAATAAGCCTGCTCTTGAACCAACATCAGCTGAAATGTGAGATCTTCTAAAGCGGTTTATAGGGTTCTTCTGCCCTCTCTGGCCCTATCCAACTCAACTGATAATCCTGGACCTTACGTTTTTTTACCTTTCTAAACAATGAAACCACCATCTACCCAGGTATAAAGGCAAAATATCTGATGTTGACATTACGATGTTGCTGTTGATATTATGAGTCACCAACTTTTAAATTATTGCATGGTGTCAATATAGTACACCATTGTAATATTCTTAATGCCCAAAATATATTCTCTTTGTTGTAGACCAAAATGCAATTCCAAACATCCACTCCTTAATTCAAACATTTCTGATGTCTTTTCATGGCCCAGTGATGAAATAGAAGTTTCACAGGATCTGGCTCAGTCTACTTGTTACCTTTTCTCACTATTCCTTTTAACTCTTCAGGAACATTGACCATCTCAAAGTCCCTTCAGGAAACAAAACTCTCACATTCATTTATCTCTTTCTACCTTTAGAATTCTCTCTATTTGTACTTGTTTCTTACCTGAAAAACTCATACATATTGCCCAAGTCAGGGATGAAATCATACTTCCCCTGTGAAACCCTAAATTTCCCCTAAGATAGTCAACTGTCCCTTCTAGTCATCTCCCAGTATATTTTACATATGTATTCACCTTTCCTTCTCATATAAATTAGTTATTGGGTTATTCAATCCACTGACGGAATAGAGCCATTCTGAAGCTTGTCAAAAATTCTTTATCATATTACAGCTACTGTTTTTAAAACAAAATCTGAAAGTTTCCTTGGGAGGATCCCTTTCCTCCTAATGTTTCTTTAATGGGACTTTTCAGCTATACAATTCTTATATACTAAACTTATGTTGGTTGTAGGCTGTGTAATCTTAAGGGAAGATGCAATTATTAATAATACATGTCTGAATAGTCCAGTGAAGCCCTTTATCCAGAGGGAATTATGATAAGACATGAAGTTTCAGAGTAAAAATCTCTGTCAGACACAGCCTGGTTCTGGCAAGGGGCAAGGATGCTTGTTGCTCTGGGGTGCCTGACAGCACACAAATATAAGAAATACTAACACAGGAATTGATGGTATTTGTGAGGCATATTATCAGCTAGCAGGGAGCAAATCTAGGGATGAATTCAGCACAACAGTCCATGAGAGGTCACAGAAAGCAGGAAGTCACTCCTGGAGAAACAGAGGTCCTAATGTTGGATTGAAGAGATCCATACGAGAATGTAGGTCACAGATTTTGTCTATGGTGCACAAGGCGATACAGGAACTAGTTCCCAAGACCAAAGCAATCCTGAAAAAGATACACAACATTGGGCAAGATGTGAAATGAAACAATAATTAGGGCCACAACCAGCCTACAGGTTGTGTGATTACAAAAAAAAAAAAAAAAAAAAATGTGCTACCCTGGACAGTGGAGTTTTGCCACCACAGACTTAACAGCAAATGAAGCCTTTGTGTGCAGACAAAAGCAGCGAGATAGCCCCTCGTAAGCAGAGGGCACTCGTTCACTCTTTCAGCTGGTGCTTGTGCGCCATGCACACACTGGATAATCAGCATGTGTGTCCTGAGCCTACAAATCCTCAAATCACCCTGACTATGAAGATAATTTGTTTTGTTCCTAGATGTATAATAGCATCTTTACATAAAACAATTAGGAAAGGAATGAAATGGGACAGAAAGCCAGGCAGATTGGGCAGCGCCTGTGGCTCAAAGGAGTAGGGTGCTGGCCCCACATGCCGTAGGTGGCGGGTTCAAACCCAGGCCCGGCCAAAAAAAAAAAGAAAGAAAGCCAGGAAGATCATTGTATTTTACTTAAATGGGGACAATGTGGAGAGTTTCTCTGTATCAAGTAAAATATGTGGACTTCTTGAGAATTTATTTTTTTATCTTTGGCTCAGATTTTTTTTTCATTTATTTTTATCTTTATTAACTATAAAGTCCTATAATCAATATCTATCTAATCAATAGAAATGATAATGAATAATATTGTGTAGTTGAATATCATGGATTTCTGAAAGTGAAGAAATGCTTCAAGGAACAGCCACACTTTGTTTCCATAGCATGGAACTTAAATACTATTTCTTTTATTTACAAAATGTTAGAATACATAAGCAAGAACAAAATTATGATTGTTTCATGTGTGAAATAAGTGAAGAAATTAAAGTGTAGGTACTATTTCGTCATACCTACTAAAATAACATTCTAAAAACATCAAATACTAATTGCAAAGTTTAATTGCTGCTAAATTAAGCATCAATGAAAAGATTGTATTCATAATCAATTTCTCTCTGGCATATTTCTCTATGCCCAGTTTTTACAAACTAAATTATTTATTTATTTTCTCTCCACATTACTTTCCTTATTGAGTACAATCATTGCTATCCATAGGATGAGAGATTGGTCTGGTGTTTACACATTATCAAATTTAGGTATACATTTTTTTTTTGGCAAGAATACACCAGAGGTGATATCATGTCCTTAGTGTATCAGAGCAAGTGATAAAGGATGCTGATTTGTGCCTTTACTTATACAACTTTAATCATTTAAGTAAGGTGGTGTCTTCCAGGTATCTCCACTGTGAAGTCTTTTTACCTTCTAAGAAATAAGTATCTTGGGAGAAGATACTTTGAGACTGCAAGTTTTCCTGTTTTTATCAAAATTTCCTCCACTTGTATCATTCATTGATGATTATTGCCATAGTATGCAGCACGTGCATGTATTTTTCATATATTTAGAGAGTAAATTCCTAGAAGTGGAATTGTGAGGCAAAGATAAATGCACAGTTTTCTTAGACTTTAACAGATCTCTCACTCTAATAATTGCACCAATTTGCTTTCACATCCCACTAATGTGTGACGGTTTTCTTTTCCCATAGACTTGTAAACGGAATTTGTCATTGTACCTTAAAATTTTCATTCTGATAGGGAATTATAGATTACTCAGCAATGTTCTGACTTACATTTTTCTAAGTAAGAATGAACATTTTTGGATATGTTTAAAAGTCAATTTTATATCTTTCTGTGTGTCAATATCTATTTTAGTCTTGCTCATTTTTGTATTAAAAGCTTTGTTTATTGGCTTGTTTTGCTTTGAACCCTTTCAGTGTTTCAGAGATGTTGATAATGGTATCGGCCCATTTTTTGGAATAATATCTAGACATGTTTTATAGTGCTTTGATATTTGTGTTTTCATTTTACTTATTTTTTGCTATGTAAATGCAAAAAATAAAATAAAAAATTTTGCTTTTTAAAATATATGTATTCAGATGTATCAATATTTTCTCTTATTGCATATGCATCATGACCACAGACAGAGAGCAGGTTACAGAGGAATTTAGCTTTTTTTAAAAAAATTAGATTGTTGATTGTACTAGACTTATTATTTTGTTATAATGTAGGAGTTGGGTCTAATTTCACTGTTCTCAAATGACTAAACAGTTGTCTTCACCTCACTTATTAGTGCTAGTACAATGGTTTGAGATGTCCTTTTTATAATACATTAAACTTCTATTTTTTATTTATCTCTACAAGTTCCGTATCAATTTTTCTGTTTATCCATGCTCCATTATCACATTGTTTTAATAGTAGAATGTTATACCATGTTTTTAAAGTCTAGTGAGATTAGTTCTTTTTTGTGACTGTTTTCTTCGCTTTTCTAGCTATTTTAGTGTGTTTGTCCAGTGTGACCCCAGTATCCATTCTGATACATCTATTTTTATACATATCAAAGTATTAGCATATTCCTCCCCAAATTTTGCAGTATGCTTTATTACTAGAGTTGATTTTTTTTCAGGTTTCTTTTGCAATAATATATAAATGCATATAGCTTAAGTACACACTTCCTAAGCTTTGATAAATGCATTATCTGTATAACCTAAACGCCCATACGATAATGTGAAGCATTATCAGCCCTGCAGACAATTTCTTCACAGGAAACTTGTTTGCCCCCTACATCAACCACTTTTTTTTTTTGCTTTTATCACCATATAATTATTTTGCCGTAATATCCTATGTATGTGCTCTTTTACACATCCTATGTATGTATCCCATACATATCCTATGTATGTGCTCTTTTACAGGCCTTCCTTTATTTTCCCTCTCTCTCTCCACACACCCCCCTTGGCAAAATCTCCTAAACAATAGAAACTTCTCTTCTTTACCAAAAATTCTAAAGAATGGCCTTAATGATCATTTTCTGAATTGTAATGAATAATTGAAGTCAAAGCAATCTCCATATACCAATTCCTCCCTTCCCATCATTCACAACTCATAAATGCCCTGAACCCCAACTGGAGGTGCTAAATGTAATATAAAGTAACATGCCTCAGTGACCACAAGCAATATCGAAATGTCAAACACAGCTCTTCTTAATTTCAACCGAATGCTGGTTAGTAGTCGTAACTATTGAAGGATGAGAAGTCTGAGTGATAAATACTTTTGCCTGCAATAAGATAATTTCTAAGTGATTTGTTTAAAAAATGAAATTATAAATTTCAACAAAGGTTCATCAGCTTTTCACCTGAAATTGCATAATAAAAAGAAATGGTGACTATACTCACTCTCAAGTAGATTTGGTATCTGCCCAGCAGCCTTTCTATGCTGCTGATCTCTCTTATTTTAGAACTGTCTACCATATGGCATGTATTTACTTATTTTCCTTACTAGAAAATTTCACATGGAAAACATTTATAGGATTTTTATTTTATTAGAAGAAGTGAAAAAAGACATCGAATATCAAAATAATTGATTTCTCTTTTAAAACCATACTTAATATTTAAGACCACTTTATTAGAAAATAAAGGTGAATACTTGTATACATTTATATGCTACAGAAATTCTAGATTATATATTTAAATAATTCAACAGAGAGCTAAAATTTTTGATTTAATATGTAGAAATTATGTGCTTAAACCAAGATTTCTCTCTTGCTACAACATGTAAATGCTAAACTAGACCCAAAAATTATCTTAATTTCATCTTCTTTATGATGTATTTAATCAATACATTCTTACTTCATTCATAAATAAATCCTTATAGAATAAAGCAAAATTTAAAAAATTAGAATAAAGTGACATTCTGACACACATAACCCCTACCACTTCAAAGATGCTTCTCCTGCTAATTCAACCTAATCTGTGAATTTATAATTGCTGAGCCAGTCCCTGTTTGAAGAGATAACATGTTCACTTAATCCCCCTCTTCTACCTTCTTTTCCTAAGCAATAATGACATTAGATAGATTTAGCTTCTATTTCCCTGTTGAAACCCCTGTTTCATTAGTTTCCACATGAATTAGGCTTTTGGTGCCAGCATTAAGATTTCCTTCTTGCATGGTCAACCCAATTTCCCTTCTGGAATGTTACACCGGAGAGACATGAAGCTCCACGATCTGGGAAATGGATGATCAGATCTGGGATATACTAAAGAATGAAGATGTCTAAGAAACAAGTCTAATTGCTACCATGAACAAAGTTTTATGTGAGTGTGTATCTCCTATTTCCTCATTTTACATTTATAATCGTGTGCAGAGAAACATAGACCCATAAGGTGCCCCATAGACCACGTAATGATATTTTTAATTTTATGGATGAGGAAAATGCATCACGAACAGGGAAATGACCTGCCAAAGTCTTGCAAATAGCTAATAGTTGTGCTACCACAAGAATTCAGTCTTTGAACTCCCTGAAACAGTGACCTTGCCTCTTTAGTGTGTCTAGGAGCTACTGGGAAGACATACAAAGAAAATGAAAATGTCCTACATACTTCACCTCTTCTGAAGTATATGGCAACAGACCAAGACCAAAAGAAACAGGCCAAGTCAAAATTTATTCTGTGGTTTGTCAAAAAACATTTTAGGGATTGAAATAATATAACACTTTGTTTAAGTTTTATACAGTCACTCCTTACTCAGTTTTCTTCTTCAACTCTGTTGAACTTTCATAATGTTGGCTCCTTAGTGTACAGTTTTATTAAAGCAATATAGCGCTGATGAAGAGAAGTAGTGAAATATTTGAAATAGTTCTCCCATTGACCAATAATGTATATAATTCATGGTAGAATATATTATAACATTCTTTTAGGGATTTAAATTTTGCCTAGCCTAAATATTAGATTTCATTAAAATTTTGGGTGGTGCCCGTGGCTCAAAGGAGTAGGCCTCGGGTCCCATATGCCAGAGGTGGTGGGTTAAAACCCGAGGTGGTGGGTTCAAACCCAGCCCTGGCCAAAAACTGCAAAAAAGAAAAAAAAAATTCTTATATAAGCTTTGTAGACAAATACTCAATACTGTTTTTTGAAAGTGATATCAGTCTGTAAATTTTGCAAAGGGAACAGGCAGGAAAAGAGCAAAGGTATGCAGAGAATAAATGTTGGGGACAAAAGATTGAAAAGTGGGTTGCTGAAATGCTAGTAAGATGTCCCCACCCACAGAATTTCAAGTTTTTCCTAACATAACAAATAAATCTTGAATTGAAGCGACTATAAAAGAAATGCAAACTGTTCTGGATAAATGTTGAGGTGGTTGCCTCATTCTCATCAATTACTCTATAGTCCTTGTGGGGCCTCTTGGGGAAAAGGTAAGGCCACTGTGGCCCCACTTCAAACACTAAGAAACAGTAAAACAATGTTCTATAATAAGAGAAACAAGTGATGTTTTCACTGAGGAAAAGGAGAAACATTTAAATGTCAACATCTATTCTGTTAAAGAGAATGTGTCCATCTCATAAGGAAAGCTTCAAGAATAGTGACTAGTACCTGAAATCTAATTCCTTTTTTCACATACTGCAGGAAGAAGAGTTATCATCAGAATCTGTTACTAGAAGCCTCAAGTAGAATTGTCTTTCTTTCTCCAAGGAGAAACTACTGCTGTTGTTATAGTTAAATTATTACCAAAAAAGGTCATGTCTGTCTCAGATCTCAAATGGTAAGTTAGTCTATAATTATAAACTCTGGTCTCAGGGGGGAAAATCCATCTCAAGTCAATAGTCAAAAGAAATATATACCCATAAAGTAAAACAGCTTAATTAGGTCAAACACTAGGTCAAGGAATTGTTCTAGTAAGAATCCTAATTATAATAGATGCTGGCTTTATACACAGTGGTTAGGATGATTCACTTGGGACTACTTATATTATGACTTGCTTTCTTAGTGGCATTCCAATATGATAGAATTCATAATAAGAAATTTTGTATCAGATCAACATTTTAAGAAGTTCTATCACATGTTAGTAATGTAAATATTTAAGTTAAAATTATATATGTACATATATATATTTAAGATATGAAGTGAAAAAAGTGAACAAAATTCAGAAAAATTAAGTTGAGAGCTTATAATCTAGAAGAAAATGACTTTAGAATTGCTGAAGAAATACATCAGAAAGCAGGTGATTTCTTTCTTTATACATCATCAAAATAATTAGTTTATTAAATGCCAAGATTCTTTACTAATATTAGTATCTGATACCAAGTTATTACTATACTTTCTAATCTTTATAAATCACTTTAAATTTTCCTTTTCACTATACATGTAAATTTTTCATGGATATAATTTGTGCTTAGAACATGTCCGGACATTCAGTCATGGGGGAAATTGCTAAGTCAACTTGATTCTGGTACTCACTGAAGTGGGGGGAGGTAAATGTCCAATAAAGTCGAACAGGCTCAAGCATCAGGGACATTACTGCTATAGCCCATTTGACCCTTGACATCTAATTTTACATTCATTGCTATACTTTTCTTAAAGAAGACCCCCCCTAAAGTTTTAAGCTCTACAAATCTGGATCTGCTCTGGAAATCAAACATGATATATTTGAGATATGTGCTATTTTTCATTTATCAGAAATTAGCCTGATCTTTGCTGGGTGACTCCTTGTCTCCATCACCTGAAAGTCATATATGGCCCCACACTGAAGGTTTCAGTCCTAAAGGTTCACAAGCTCTGATAGAAACTATCAAGGGAGAGTGACATTCTTTTACCTTGGCAAGGACCAGGACCTGACCAGGCACATTAAGTGCCCGAGCTAAAGAAGCTGATTTGGCACTTTGATCACTCCAGTTTCCAAAGAGCATCCATGGAAGAGCAGCCAAGTAAATCTAAAGATTGCTCAGCTGGGAGAATGATTGGGCTGGAAAGCTGTGGCTTCACTGTAAGCAGAAGTTGGAATAGCTTCTATGTAAGACACATTTGAAATAATAAAATAAAACTTGAGGCATGCTATCAATGAACTAAATAATATTAATATAATTTACAAGCAGAATTTCCTTAAGAGAATATGAGAAGACAAATTTAGATCAAGATTTAGGTTTGGAAAATCTTAAGATTAAAAAGATGGAGACAGGAAAGCAGACTAAGTGGCAGGCTTGGCACCAGATTGCTTAACTCAATCTTGACTTTCTAATTTACTTGGGGTAGGTCCTTGGTAAAGTGACTTAACCATCTTTTGCCTTAATTTCTTCATCTTGAAAACAGAATCACTAATAATATCTATTTCATAAGGATATTGGGAGAATCAAATGATTGGGCTAACACTTGGCACAGTGCCTGGATCATGCGTACTCAATAATGTTAGCTATTAGCATTACCATTGTTATTATTTATCATCATTATTAAAATATGCTAGAAAATAAATAAAATAAGGGAAACATTTAAGAGATGTGTGAGTCTTCGTAATTAACTTTGACATCTGGCAAAAAATGAAGGAGTTGAAATCACTTCAATTTTCAAGTATCATTAATAGAGATACAAGATACCCAAAGAGAAAGTGGTATGGGCCAGGCAAGAACAGAGCTTATGCATAATTTGAATGCAGGTGCTGACTTTGATAACTATAAGACAGTATTTCAAACAGAAGATGAAATGTTTGATTTTGAATCTCTGCAGTTAGTCAAATGTTGAGATAGATAATGAAAAAGTATCAACAGGCAATTGTTCACAATTTAGGCATAATGGATAAAGAAGTGTATCTCAAAAATGAATACTAATATTTAAGATGTCAGAGTCAAAAGAGAAACTCATGGAGGAGCTGGAAAAAACACAGAATTTGGATGAGATTCAAGATAAAGTGACTTTTATGGAAGCCTTAGCCAGAAGCACATAAGAAGAGAAAGATGGAAATGTCGCTGTTAGATTTCCCAGCATGGAGCCCCTCTGTGACACTAGTGACAGAAGAAACAAAAACAGCTTGGGGCAGTGGGGAAGACACCAGATTACACTGGGTAAGTAATAAACTGGAGATGAGTAGGTAGAGAAGATTACTTTTACTATAATTTCGACTGTCAAAAGAAGTGAGAAATAGCGCGACATGTGGTGCAGGATTCCTAATCAAGGAATACACTTTTTGCATGTTGGTTTGTTTACCTGTTAGAAGCTACGGGAGAATGCTCACAGGCTTTGGAAAGAATCAGGAGGGAAGGATGGTTTGAAAACTAAGGAAAGAAATGTGGTTACTGCCACGTCTCTGTCCATAGCTAATTATAGAATACATAGGAGATCACATGTTGACAGACTCGGCATACACTGAGTAAAACCCTCATGGAATTGTAATGCCCAGGCTGACTACTAAAACTCTACTGAATGAAGTAGGACCATTCTCTAGGTTCACTGAGCCATGGATGTGCCCTTTTATTGACCAATTCTTTGCTAAGTTTCTATTGTTATTTCCTGAAATCTGATATAAATCCATACCTGATGTGACATCCTGATGTCTTGAAACTGAAAGATCCCCCTGTCCCCATAAGTGTGTGCTTTTGCAGTCCCCTTCTTTTAGCAGAGCATCCTGCTCTTCCCTTGCAGTTTATACCTCCTAGACCCCTACTGCCTACCTAGGGGCTCATGTTGGACCATTTTGGGTATTGTCAGCTAAGATCAGAGTTGATTAAATGAATACAATTCTGTTCACAGGTTCTTTTAAAAACATATCTTAAAATATTCCCCCCCCGAGGGATTTTTTTTACTTTCCATTCTAGCTTATATATTTCTATGCAGTTTTAATGTTTTTCTTTTTTTAAACATGAGCATGCATTGCTCTCAGAATCATGAAAAAAGCAAATTATTTTAATCTTAACATTGCATAATACTCATGTCACTGGAATGCTAATTCCTTAGTGAGGATTTTTTTTTCTTTTTTTTTGATAGATATGTCCAAAGCTTTGTATGGAAGGAACATCATTTGCCTCATAAGTTTTCAGAAAACTTATGGGGCAAATAACTGCCAGAACATAAGTATAATATCATCTGATGTCAATGAAATCAAGAGGTATATAAATTAGACTCCAACATAGGATACATAAAATTAAAATATAAACTTTAAACTGTTGTTGATAACTCTTCTTTGCACTAATTTGTACAATTATATTTTCCCCTCAAACACACAGGATGGTTTCTAAATGTATGGCCAGATGTAATCCCCTCCAGAAATAGTACTTTGCTCATTCTTATGTTTCAAAATGAGAAGTTAAATGTGAGTTATGTACTAAGTAATGAGAATTTCATTGCTAGAATCTTAACTTTACATTTTATTTGCTATTTGCCACATTCTTTAGAGGTATTGTTCATAACAGGTAAGGCAAATGATAAGGTCCTTTTTTAAAAATGCTGATAATATAAGATATAGAAGTATATTTTTAGGACAGAAGCACATCAAGTAGCTTCATAAAAGATAAATGGAAATAAAGGGAAGATTTTTGATATAGCTACAATTATAAAGGATTTTTAAAAAAGGAAAATAAATTGTTTTTACATTTTTTCTTAGTAAGTGTATGTGGAACACAAATGTATGAAAAGTAGTTGTCCTGAAAATTCTACCTATACAAACTTTCTCTAAATTAAAAACAAACAAAAATATACTTGCATTATAATATTTTGGACTGTTGTCATTTAATGTCACTTTAATAAAAAAAATGGGTAATATTTTTGTATTTAAAAAATTCATAGTGTTTTGAATCAAATGGGAGTTATGATAATCAAAAAACAAAATTCACAATTTCTTGTAAAAATCAGAGAAAATAACACAAAATTTACTTCATAGGGAGGAAAGATGTTGAATAAAGCAACTACATAACTTCTTGAATTTTATTAAATAAAAATGCTCAAAAGTCAATCAATATTTGTGTTGAGAAAATGATATGAGGTGACATAAGGAAAATGGCTCTCTAGGGTCCCACTACGTCATATAAATAGGTTTTTAGTTTTTAATGACAAAATCCATTCAGTCATACTGTCAAGGTTCATGATGACGACATGGTTTGAATGTAATCTTGAAGATCAAATTCTCCTGGGGAGTTTTCAAACCCAAATAGAGTATTAATATTTTAGAGATTGCTATATTTTAAAAGGTTTTGAACAAAAACTTAAAAAGATACATGTGCATATGTATCTAAGAGAGATAATATATAAGACATAAGCCTAAGTTCACTGTAATGTGTTAACAAATATTAAAATCAAATTTTCCAAAATGTGATAATTACTAACATTACCAAAATATAATCAGTTTTTCTCATACAAAGTTTTCTCTTTGAGACCAGAGAAACAATTTATTCCAAAATATCTGGTTTATCTCTTTTGAAATATTACCTTTTAGAAATATAATACCTTTGTAAAGGGGTAAGGGATAGAACATTGGGGTAATAATGGGCAACTGGCACATTCCATCAAGAAACTCTTGGAGTTGATAAACAAATTCAGCAAAGTCTCAATTTACTAGATCAGTGTGCACAAATCAGTAGCATTTCTGTACACCAATAATAGTCAAGCAGAGAGTAAAATATTGTTCATATAAATATTTATAAATTTATTCTGAAATATAAACTATATGATGAAAGATAATTTTTCTTCAAATTTCAGGCAATGATGTCTAAGGTTAAAAGAGCAAGGCTTCTGAGGAAGAGCAAAAATTTCACCAAAATGCTCCCATTTGAAAAGGTCCTACAAATTCATGATTTCAGCCTTTTAAAGATTGTTAACTATTTGCTTCTTCAAGCATTCACTACATAAACATTTATTTATGAATAAAATGATCTGGTAAGAGATAGAGATTCAGGAAAAAAAATAAGAATTCTTCCCTCTACAGAGTTTTAAATGGAAGAAAGAGAAATAAACTCTAAGAGCTTTGATAAAGGTGTTCCCCATGGGTACAAAAAAGGGTCATCAAACATAATACACATGAGCAGAGAAGGCCATAGGGTGAATAACTATTGGCTGTAAAAGAAAAGCATTTCAGACAGAGCAAAACAATATAAATACTTAAAAGCACGCAAGATCATGGTTGGTGGAAGAATGTGCTGAGAGACAGAGTTGGAAAAGTAAGTCAAAGCCCAAATTTCGAAGGATCTATCACACTACAGAGAGGCACTAGGTTTACCCTGAGGGCACCACTGAGCTCATACAGCAGAAAGGGTTATTTAACCAGGCCTTCATTCCAAAAAGATTATTCTGGTGGCAGTAAAAGTTAGATTAGAGGAGAAAATAGCAGAAGTGGCATATTCAGGAATTTTTGTCACAGAAATTCATATGTGACAAAAATCCAGTTCAAATCAGTTCAGGCACAAAAGGGAAAATTATTAGCTCCCATAATTTGCAAAGTCACAAGAAAGCTAGAGCTTTGCACAAGCCTGGGTCCGTGGGGTCAAGCAAAAGAGTCTAGTGCCTACTTCTGCCTCTGGGTTTGATTTTTGTCTATGTTGACTTCTCTACTTGTGATTGGAAAATTAACCACCAAAAGTTTTGGTTTATATACACTGGCTCAGCTGAGCAAGTCTTCTAAACAATATTACTTTCCCCAGCATCCCAAATCAAAGTTTGAGTGAGTGCTTCTGGATCATATTTCGTCACTGGATTCTGTGAGCCTCACCTCGCGGCCAGGGTAACAGACTGCTCTGAAGGGCCCACCCCTCCAAAGCCCCTTGAAGGCAGTTGGGGCAATTCCACTCCAGTCACGCTGACTGACAATGGGGGAAAGAGGAGTCCTTTGGTTATGAACTGGATTGATATTATTTAAATAAGGTGGGAATGAGAATAAGATGCAAATAGAAAAATAGCACAATATGCAATGTACACGAGTTGTATCATCACGTACTCATTTAAACTGGCTCTAGGATTTACTGCCTTCTCCTTAGTGGAGAAGGAAAAGAAGGAGAGAAGGAAAGGGAGAAGAAGAAGGGGAGGAGGAAGAGAGAGAAAGAGAGGGTTGTGGGGGTCATAATTTAAATGATTTGCCTGATTGCATGTCTTCAAAGGCCACCCCCTCAAACATTTGGTGTGGTTTCAGGAAACAGGTTATTGAAAAGTTACCTGTACTTGTTGCCTCCACTTCTTCACTGTGTATTCTCTTTCAAACACCATTTGTCTGGCTTCTGAATCTGATATTCTAGAAAAGTTTGTTTTGAAAGTTCCAACAATAACATAATCTCCAAATCTCAATGAGCAATTTTTTTTTTTTTTTTTGCAGTTCTTTTTTTCCTTTTTTGGCTGTGGCTGGGTTTGAACCCACCACCTCTGGCATATGGGGCTGCCACCCTACTCCTTTGAGCCACAGTTGCCACCCTCAACTGGCGATTTTTAATCCTTGCCTTGACAGATGTCTCACAGATTCTCTTGTCTTCCTCAAGGCTTTCTTGGGCTGCTCTCCCTCTCTCTGTTATCCTGTTTTTTCTCTAATCATCTATTTTTTGGTTTACTTACAAAGTAAAGGAGTTAGAGGAGAAAATAGCAGAAGTGGCATATTCAGGAATTTCTGTCACAGAAATTCATATGTGACAGAAATCCAGTTCAAATCAGTTCAGGGTTTCTCCTCTTACTGCCCCTATATGTACTGGTCTCCCTTGACCTATGCTGTGAACCTCCTCAAGGTGAACTCTGAATCATTTCCTCTTGTTTCATATTTTCCCCTTAGGAAATCCCATCCAGGACCATGGCTTTAAATACCATAGTCATGTGCCACATGATGAAGTTTTGGTCAAGGACCAGCTAAATACATAGTTTATAATGTCCCTTGGTATACAATGCCATATTTTCACAGTGCCTTTCCTATGTTGAGTTATGTTTAGCTACACAAATACTTATCATGTGTTACAATTGCCCCAGTGTTCAGTGAAGTAACATACTGGACGGGTTTGTAACCGAGGAGCAGCAGGTTATACCGCACAGCCTAGGTGAGTAGGAAGCTCTGCCAGTCAGTTGTAAGTTAGCTCTGTGACGTTCACACAAGGACAAGCAATGTGTTTCTTAGACTGCATCCTTGTAATTAACTGACTCATGAATGTAGATGCTAATGATTCCCTCGAAGCCCTAATCTCTCCTTCAGGGTAACAGCTTGATATATACATTTGAATGTCTCACAGGCATCTAAAATTAACGTATCCAAAATTGAAGTGTTCAACACCCCAATGATACCTACATCCATTAAGGTATTTAAATCAGAAACCTGAGGGTCATTTCTACCATTGCCTCTGCATGTAGATTGCCAAATCCATTCCACATATATATATAATTTTTTTGTTTGTCTGTTTATTTTGGAGACGGAGTCTTACTTTGTCACCCTTGGTAGAGTGCCGTGGCATCACACAGCTCATAGCAACCTCCAGCTCCTGGGCTTAGGTGAATCTCTTGCCTCAGCCTCCCAAGTAGCTGGGACCACAGGCACCCGCCACAACACCCGGCTATTTTTTTGTTGCAGTTCAGCTAGGGCCAGGTTTGAACCCCCCAACCTCGGTATATGGGGCTAGCACCCTACTCGCTGATCCACAGGTGCCACTCCCCTAAATATATCTTGATTCCATCTTTTTTACATCACTATACCTTCTCAGTTTAAACTGCCATATTTCCTTTATCAGAGTAAGAAAAATAGCTTCATAAATGGTTTCTCCACCAATATATTTGCCAATTCCAATCCATTTTTATACACAATTCAAAATGTTTCTTTTAAAATGGAATAATGAGCATATTAATCCTCAGTGTGACACTGATAAATGGTTCTCATTGTATTAAAATGAAACACAATCTCCTTAGTATGGCCCTCAAGATTGTGCCTAACATGAACCGTGCCAAACCACATTGTCTGACATTCTCCCGATAACTTACACACCTAGGCACTTTGCCCTTTGTTCAGTTCCTTGGATTTGACAAGATCTTTCCAGCTTCAAAACATGTTTTATCCGTGGGATTTTAGTTCATTTTCATTTAGGTATCTGTTAGTCATTATATTAGCCTCAGATTAGTATGTAATATCCCAAATGTATATTCTTCAAATAAGTGGGCCCCTGAACAAATTACTCTTTTTTACAATGACCTGTCTCTTCCTCCACTCCACTTATCACATATTACAATTACACGCCCATTTATGGCTTAATGGGTAACCATCAGTCTTATTCTAAACCGTAAACCTCACTAGAATAACGGCCTCTTCTGGATCTGTCACTTTATAGTCAAAGCACATAGTAAATTTCTGGGTACATACATTCAACAAACACATAAATTCATAAATATTATAATTTAAAATGCAGCTTACATCTTATCACAACATGTTGGTAGCATCCTCCAATAATGAAAAATTTATAAAATACAGAAAACACAAATATGTGCAAAAATTATGAATACTACTGTTAAGATAGCTTCTTAAGCTTCTGTAAAGCAAGGGAATCAATTCAGTGGGAAAAGACAACCTGTGAATTGGGAAAAAATATCTGCAACTCCGTAACATATGATAAAAGGTTAATATCCAATATATACAAGAAAACTTAAACAACTCAGTAGCAAGAAAACAACCTGATTAAAAAAGAGGCCGAGGAACTGAATAGACATTTCTCAAAAAAGGACATACCAATGGGCAACAGATACATAAAAATATGCTCAGTATCATTCATCATTACAAAAAGGCAAATTAAAACCACAATGAGACATCATCGCTTCATACTTTTCCTAGCGGCCATTAAGAAAAAAGATGAAGGATAGTAAATGTCAGCCAGAATGCAGAATAACGGGAACCCTACTAAACTGTTGATGGAAATGTAAATCAGTGCAGCCACTATGAAAAACCATGTGGTTTCTCAAAAACCTAAAAAATAGAACAACCATATCATCCAGAAATACAAAAGATTTGAAATCACTATGTTGGAAAGATACCTGTACTTCCATGTTTATTATGGCACTAATCGTAATAGCTAAGCTTTCCAATCAACCTAACTACTTATCATCGGACTAATATATAAGGGAAAGAAGGTAAAAATATAGAGTGGAATGCTGTTATGCCTTAAAAAGAAGAAAATTCTGTTATTGTTATCACATGATGAACTCAGAGGACAGTATGCTAATTGAAATAAACCAGCCACAGAAAGACAAATACCACATGACCTCACTAATATGTAAAATGTTAAACTATGGAACTCATGGAAGCAGAGAGAACACTAGTGGTTTCTAGAGTCTGGCAGTGGTGGGAATGAGGAGATGTCAGACAAAAGGTACAAAGTTTCAATAAGATATAAAAAATTGTTTGTTTTTTTAGCTCTATTGCACAGCATGGTGACTATAGTTTTAATGTACCATTTGAAATTGCTAGGAGAGTAAATTCAAATGTTCTTACTACAAAATAACAAATGTCAAAATCACTGGATATGTTAATTAGATTTATTTAGTCCTCCACATTGTATGCACATATACAATTATAATTTGTCAATCTGAAATTTATAAAAAAGGAATATAAAATGATCATTCTGAGGCAATGTCCAAATAATATACTATGCATATAGGACAATTTTTGAAAGGTTAGATTTTTTATAAAACATACACTGGAAAAAACTTCATCTAACAGAGTTAGGGATAGAGAATAAGCATCAGCATTATGTAAATGTTGGGAGGAGACATCAAGCCAGGTTTTTTTTACTAGTAAAGAAATAAAAAATGTTATAGCTTAGAAAGAGCAAATTGTTAGCAGGACATAGTGGAATCTGAGTGCAATTCAGTAGAGTAAATCCAAATTTATAGATTCAGTCAGAAGTTATTAACCTAAGGTCCATCCTTTGGGTCCTGTTCCCTGAAATCATATGAAAAAAGTTTGTATTTATTTGCATGTAAGCATTTTACTTCGAGGAAAAGATTCTTAGCTTTCATTAAATTCTCCACTGAGGTTTGTGACCTAAAAGTAGGTCAACAACCACCACCACGGAAGCCACTCTATCCTCAGATTTAATTAAATTGGTTTTTATGAAGGATTTAGGTATTCTCATTTTTTACAGTTAGAAACATCATATGCACTCAGTTGTTAGTACTGTTTCTCTCTTTTATTCTGAACTTTTAATAGTCTTTTTATTTAGAAAACTTTAATTCTTTCTGTTTTTATTTTATATTCAAACATTGTAAGGACTCTGAGTCTTGGAATTAGGACTGATTAAAAGTTTCTCACCAATGTTTATACAGCCATACAGAGGGAGGGGTTCAACCATATCATGCCTGTTCTTCCCCCAGAGGAACCAGAATAGTGTATAAAAAGTCACACACTGAGTACAATATTCAAGAAAGAATGCTGGAATTCAAAAAAGAAGCGATAGAGGACACCCTAGCCCGGGAAGGAGGAGGAGAGGCGGTCTCCCTGGCTGGGATGGGCTGGGAGTCAAGAGCGATTTCCTAATGTGAGGAAGGGGTAAGAGACTTCTAGTAGCCCACTACGGAATCATCTTCACCGTGGAATATGCAGTTCTGGCTATGGGACAACTGCAGGACCCTCCCAACCTCTGAAAGTAGCATGGGAAGCTGCTGGGAGACCTGGGGACAGACTGCTCAAAGGAGGGAGTTCAGACTGTGTCCCGCATCCTTTCTGAGACATAAGGGGCTTCAGTAGGATGACATTTTTGAAACTAACCTCTGCAACCTCCATGCAGTCCTGGGACTTGGGAGCACCAGGACTAGAGCGTTGTGAATACTCATATTGTCACTGTTGGGACAGGAGAGTAAGCTTGGGGTGCTCCAGCAGCTGGTGCTAGGAAGCAAGGTAGATATTGGGTGCAAACCCTAAGAGTAACTTAGAGAGCCGCCAGACAATGTGGAATGAAATTACTTCAGGGCAGAAGCTTGAATTGAGTCTCACACCCTTTCTTAGACCCATGTGTCTACGAGCCTCTGGAAAATTGCACACTATCCTGGAACCCCTTGTTGCAAGAGACCAAATGAAATAAAACTAGAAATCAATAACAAGAGAAACCTTGGAAAATACACAAACATATGGAAATTAAATACCATGCTTCTTGACAACTAGTGAGTCAATGAAGAAATAAGTAATGGATTTAAAAATTTCTAAAAACAAATAAACATAAAGAAAATATACCAAAATCTATGAGATACAGCAGAAACAGTACTAAAAGGAAAATATTACAATAACTAACATCTATATCAAAAAAGTGGAAAGACTTCAAACTAACAACCTAACGATGAGTTTAAAGGAACTAGAAAGGAAGAACGATAAAACCTAAAGTTAGTAGAAGGAAAGAAATAATAGTGATCAGAGTAGAAATAAATAAAATAGAGAAAAATACAGATTATCAAGGAAATGAAAAGTTAGTTTCTTGAAAAGATAAACAAAATCAGCAAACCTTTAGCTAAATTAACTGAGAAAAAAGAAGAGACATAAGTGAATAAAACTAGAAATGAAAATGGAGACATAACAACTGGCACTTGAGAAAGAAAGAATTGTCAGAGACTATGATAAACAACCACATGCTAACAAATTGGAAAGCCTAGGGAAAATAAAATAAATACCTGGGCACGTGCAACCTACCAAGATTGAACAATGAAGAAATTGAAAACCCGAACAAACCAATAATGAGTAATGAGATAGAAGCTCTAAATAAAAGTGTCCAATCAAAGACAAGCTCAGGGCATGATGGCTTCAACAATAAGGCCATTTAAAGAAAAACGTTACCAATCCTACTCAAATTCTTCCAAAAAACTAAAGAGTAAGAAGTACTTTGAAACTCATTCTATGAAGTCAGAATTACCCTGATACAAAATCAGCCAAGGGCGCAACAGCAAAAAAAAAAAAAAAACAAAACTACAGACCAATATCCCTGATGTACATTCATGTAAAAGTCTCAACAAAATGGTAGCAGAATGAATCCAACAACAGATGAAAAAGATGATATGCCAGAATGAGTTGGAATTCATGCCAGGGGTGCAAAATAGCTCAACATATGCAAGTCAATGATTGTGATACATCACGTCAACCAGAATGAAGGACAAAAATTACAAGATCATGTCAATAGATGCAGAAAAATGTTTTGATAAAACTCAAAATCCCTTCATGATAAAAAATCTAAGCCAACTAGGCATAGAAGAAACATACCTCAAAATAATAATGCTGTGTATTACAAGCCCACAGTTAGCATACTCAATGGGAAAAGTTGAATACCTTTCCTCTAAGAACCGGAGCACCATATGAATGCCCACATATGTCACTCCTATTCTACATAGTGCTGGAAGTCCCAGCCAGAGCTGTCAGGTAAAAGAATGCAACAAAAGATATCCACGTTGGTAAATAGAAAGTCAAATTATCTCTCTCTGCTGATGATATGATCTTTTATACAGAAAAAAACTAAAAACTCCGCCAATAAAAGGAAGAAGACAGATTTGGTAAATGAAGTCAGAAAAGTTACAGAATTACAAAATCAATGTACAAAAATCAGTAGCATTTCAATACATTGGAAACAAACAACCTTACAAACAAGCCAGGTATTCAATCCAATTTACAAAATATATCCAAAAAAAAAAAAAAAAAAATCAAAACAAAACAAAGAAAACAAAGGAACAACCCCTAGGAGTAAATCTCTAACCATGGAGGTAAGAAAACTCTGTAAATAAAACTACAGAACACTGATGAAAGAAATTAAAGGTGAAACAAACAAATGAAACAATATCCTGCCCTCATAGATCATAATATCATTAAAATAACTAAGTTATTTATTGCATCTACAGATTCAATTCAATTGCTAATCAAATACCAATGCTATTTTTCACAAAATTACCTATGCTATTTTTCACTAAATTCACTTAGAACCATAAAGAAAGCCTGAATAATAAAAAAGCTATCCTAAGCACAAAAAGGAGCTAGGAAGGAAGAAAGGAAAAACAGAAAGAAGGAAGGAAAGAAGGAAAATGGAAGGAAGGAAGGAGGAAAGAAAGAAGGAAAGAAGGAACGAAGGAAATAAAAAAGCAAATGAAAAAAATAAGAGCAAATGAACAAACAAGCTGGAGGCATCACATTACCTGACTTCAAAATATATTACAAGATTATATTAATGAAAGAAGCATGGCTTTGGTATAAAAGCAGGCACATACACCAATTGAACAAAATAGAGAACTCAGAAATAACACCACATATTTATATCCAATTAATCGTACCAAAGCTGACAAGAACATAAAGTGGGAAAAGGGTACCCCTTTCAATAAATTGTACTGGAAAAAATTGATTAGCCATATGCAAAGGAATAAAATTCAACCCCCTTCTTTTTTTTTAGAGACAGAGTTTCACTTTGTTTCCCTCAGTAGAGTGTGGTAGCATCACAGCTCACAGCAACCTCCAGATCTTAGGCTTAAGCGATTCCAAGCCTCAGCCTTCCAAGTAGCTGGGACTACAGGAGCCCACCACAACGTCGGGCTATTCATATACATAAATTAACTCAAAATGGAATAAAGAATTAAGCCTAAACTCCAAAATTATAAAAGTACTAGAAGAAAATCCTAGGGAAACTCTCTTAGACATTAATTCTATGCTAACAATTAATGGTTACAACTTTAAAGCACAGTGAAAGAAAACCCAAAATAGGTTTGGCACCCATAGCTCAGTGAGTAGGGCACTGGCCACATACATAGAAGCTGGCCAGGCCTGCTACACAACAATGACAACTGCAACCAAAAAATAGTCCAGTGTTGTGGCAGGCAACAGTTGTCCCAGCTACTCAGGAGTCTGAGGCAAGAGAATTGCTTAAGCCCAATAGTTTGAGGTTGCTGTGAGCTGTGACACAATGGCACTGTACTGAGGGTGTCATAGAAAGACTCTGTCTCAAAAAAAAAAAAAAAGGATAAAAAAAGAAAACCCAAAGTGGACAAATGAAATTTAATTAAACTGAAATGCTTTTGCAAGGCAGAAGAAATAATCAACAGAGTGAAGAGATGATCTGCTGAGCAGAAAAAAAATTTGCAAAATATTCATACAATAGGAATATCTAGAATGTACAAAGAATTCAAACAATTCAACAGGAAAAATATATACAAATAATCCTATTAAAAAGTGAGTAGAGGGGATAAACAGACATTTCTCAAATGAAGACATACAAAGAGCCAGTAAGTATACAGAAAACAAAATCAACATCACTAATTAATGTTCATAGAAATTCAAATCACCACCATAAGAAGATATCATCTTACCCAGCCAGAACAGCTATTATTTTTTAAAACCGTTTTTTCTTTTGCTATTATTTTTTAATAATAACAAAATAACGGACCTTGGGAAGATACACAGAAAAAGAAACTACTTTTCACTGGTGGTAGAAATATAAACTATAGACTGCCACAATGGAAAATAGTATGGAGATTTTACAAAAAACTAAACATATATTTACCATTTCATGTAACAATCCATTACTGGTTATCTGCTTGAAGGAGAAAAAGAAGTGTGAAAAAATATTACTGTTTATTGTAGCAGTATTCACAATAACAAAGAATTGGAATTAACCTAAATGTCTATCAACAGATGAACTGTTAAACTGTGGTGTATACTGTGGTGTAGGTGTAATCCAGCCATAAGCAAGTATGAAATGATGTCTTTTGCAGAAACATGATGTAATTGGACATTCTTCTCTCAAGTAAAATAAAGCAGGTGCAGAAAGACAAATATCACATATTCTTACTTATATGTGGGGCTAAACAATTTGAGGACACAGGGGTAGAGAGTGGAAGAATTGATAACAGAGACATGAAAGTGTCAGTGGGAGGGAGGAGTAAAATAGAAGAAATCAATTAAGGTTTGATAGTAGACTAGGATGATTATATACCCCGACTTGATCACTATGCATTACATACATGTAACAAAATTTCTCATGGACCCCATAATTTTGTACATATTGAAAAAGTAAAGCTATACAAAACACATAAATGGGGGATAGAAACCTAATCATCAAATTCTATCTGATATTATTGTGGATATTCCTTATAGCAGGACAGAGATAAAGTCAACTAAAGTAAAGAATTTTTACTACTTTGCACTTCAATGCAAGCAATACAGATATGAATCTCATTATAAAAGTACTCATAATTAGAATTTATATAATATATACATACATATATATATAAAGAGATTAGGTAGATGAACTACAATAAGGAATTATGAAAATCTACCATACTGGCAGTAATCTGAGATAAGAAAAGCATAAGCTCCTTGTAGAATGTGTGGCTAATAACCTTCTAAGCATAAATATTGTTAGCCACACACAAACAATAGTGACTGAACAAGACAATGTATCGCTTTAGCTATCATACAAATAGATCTTGGTTGAATCATGTGGTTCTGCCACTGCAGGACACCAAGAAATGTACTTAACTTCAGCCCCAGATTATTATGAGCATTACATATAGAAACAATAAACAAATATTGCCTAGTATTATTAGATTTAACGCATTATGACATATTTTATATTTGCAGCAATACACATTAAGCAATTTAATATTTATTTGCATATAAATAAAATACACAGATTAGTTTTCTGACTCTAAGTCCCGTTTTTTCTCATAATGATGATTCAAAACCTCAGGAACTTGGTCTATAACAACCAGGTCATGAGGGCTTGACACAAAGTAAGAATCAACCATTAATTGATGTGGAACTTATTCTGTTCTTTTTATATCTCTTTCTATAATTGCTTTTTTGCTGTTAATTCCGTTTTTATCAACAACATGATGGATCTCTTCTTTGATCTAATTGGAAACTTAATGGAAATTGCTAATATCCATAATTGTTGCTAAAAAAGAAAAAAATCCATGTTTGTTATTGGAGTAGAAAACAGCCAGATTAGTAGTACAGAATTGTAGGAAGTAAATCAGGATATCACTGTAGGACTAAACTGAAAAGTCCTATTTAAAAGTTACAACTGTTCCCTTAGTCCCAGTCAATATTACCCAAGACTTACTATTGTCTCTGAGGGAACTGTCAATGAATGTGAATGGCTCTTTAGGAGACAATAACACAGCTAACTGAGTGGACCAAGTTTTAGTGCAAAGTAGCAGCATCACTAGTTTCAGCTAGAAATGCCTAGTCTCAATCTTTCTTTTACCAAACTACCTTTTTTAATTCAAGTCAGTTCTCCCCCCATTTTCTTTTCTCAGAGTCCTAAGTGTAATTAATTATCTCATCTTTATTTATTCTCTACACATTTACTGAATGCCTATCATGTAATGAGAGTGTGATAATAACAAATAACTACTAATGTTTGATAATTATAACAACAATCATCATGGGATAGCTAACCCTTAATGACCACTGACTATGTAACAGGCACATGTATTAACCCACTTAATCCTCCTTACAAAGTAAGTAATGTGTCATTCTGATTTTCCTAGTGAGGAAAATAAATCTCAGAGTATAAGAAAAGAGCCCCGCCTTACAGGACAATCTCATGGGAGGATTTATAATGAATGGGTTCAAAATAAAATTGGGTATGGAAGTGATAGATAAATCAACCGCGTTTTAATGAGGGGACAACAAAAGGAGTCAGAAAAGGCAAAGAGAAAGAAGCAGGGTATGGAGATGAGAATGAAGAAGACAGGATTGGTGTTGCTAGAATATATAGAGAGATAAGAAGTAGCAAGCAAGATACAATGTCAGAGAGGTAGCCAAAAGTTCAATTACACTGGAGCATGTATGTCCTGCCTAGGGATTCAGACTTCATCTCTAAATTTAATGAGGTCATAGTTAATGATTAACAGAAGCTCTTACTTAGGAAAGTGATATTTTTGGATTATGAATATTTAATCATCTCTCTGGCAGTAATGTGGAGAATGGAATTGATGGAGACAATACTGGAGAAAGGATAACAGGAGATTGTTGAAATCATCATGGTAAGAGGTAATAAAGCCCTGGAATAGGACATGCTGTCAGAGATGAGTAAGATGACAAAATTTATTAAATAAATTTTATAAAATAAATCCCAATGGCTGATTCTTCATAGTGAAGTAGTCTCTTTGTTCTTAGAATTATTTCTTAACCCCCAAATCCCTTTCCTCTTATGCCACTAGAAATTTGATAATTTAAAACCTAGATATTTCCCAAATAAATATGTGTGCCTGAGAAAGTAGAATTTTATAGAAGCATAATTTTAATTCAACTAATACATATATGTGTATCAAAGATCAGATTTCAAACACAAATTTTGTCTTACAACAAAGAACAAATATGAGTATATAATTGTCTCTCTCTCTGTTAAAGTCAGAGCTTATAAATAAAATACAGTGCCAAACAACATTTACATAAATCTGAATAAAATTTGAATAAAGAAAGCTAATAGAACAGGCTTATTCTAATATTAAAATTGGACATATACCAAAATTTTGAAAATAAATTTTCTCTGTGGATTTTTTCTTTTGCAGCAGAGATTTAAAAGAAATAACTTATCTGATTATTATGTGTTGAGAGTGTTCCTGATAAATTGGAGACATAACTCTATATGACACTCCTCTGACTTAACTATTTCATCCTGCAAAATACAAAAATATGATGGAAAGATCATCTCCTACTAGCATTATTGTCATGTAAATTGTGTGAGTTATAAATGACTGCTCTTAACATATAACAGACATGTTGAAAAGTTGATTATAATGGCAATAAATTAGAAGTAAGACACAAGTCACATATGTAATTCTAAATTTTCTATTGCCATATCAGAGACATAAATCAAACAAGTAGATTCATTTTAAATATATATGTTATGCTACATGATAAATTCTAATTATTAACATTTGAGTATGTAATACATTTTAAGTTATTACGTAGATAATTTACTTTTTTTTCCTAAGTCTAAGTCTAAGTTATAGTACATTTTGGTTTGAACTACCAACAGTCCAAGTATCTTCTTTTTTTTTTTTTTTTTATCTTTTATTTTTTATTAAATCATATCTGTGTACAATAATTCAGTCATGGGGTACAGTGTACAGGCTTCAGATACAATCAGAGATATTTTC
>CAUYRH010117637.1:0-15860 GCA_963574655.1 Perodicticus potto | reverse complement strand
CGGAGGCAGACGAGGAGAGAAGCACAGAAAGAACTACAAGAGAAAGTCAGGCTGGGCCTGATGCCTCCTCCAGAACCCAAAGTGAGAATTTCTAATCTGATGCGAGTATTAGGCACAGAAGCTGTTCAAGACCCCACGAAGGTAGAAGCCCATGTCAAAGCTCAAATGGCAAAAAGACAGAAAGCACATGAAGAGACCAATGCTGCCCGAAAACTTACAGCAGAACAGAGAAAGGTCAAAAAAAATTAAAAAGCTTAAAGAAGACATTTCACATGGGGCACACATATCTGTATATAGAGTTCGAAATTTGAGCAACCCAGCCAAGAAGTTCAAGATTGAGGCCAATGCTGGGCAACTGTACTTGACAGGGGTGGTGGTACTGCACAAGGATGTCAACGTGGTAGTAGTGGAAGGGGGCCCCAAAGCCCAGAAGAAATTTAAGCGTCTTATGCTGCATCGGATAAAGTGGGATGAACAGACATCTAATGTGAAGGGAGGTGATGATGAGGAATCTGATGAGGAAGCTGTGAAGAAAACCAACAAATGTGTACTAATCTGGGAGGGTACAGCCAAAGACCGGAGCTTTGGAGAGATGAAGTTCAAACAGTGCCCTACAGAGAACACGGCTCGTGAGCATTTCAAAAAGCATGGGGCTGAACACTACTGGGACCTTGCACTGAGTGAATCTGTGTTAGAGTCCACTGACTGAGACTACTGCAAGCCCTTCCTCTCTCCTGGCCTTTGTTTCTTCAGGCCTCTCCTTTATTCTACTTCCCAGCCCACCCCCATTGTGTGTGTGATCTCAGAACTGTGCCAAGCAGACATTGGGACAAAGGGGGAATACCCTGCTCCCTTCCCCAGTCAGCCTGGTGTTTCCCTTTATCCCCCTTATGTGCATATGATTAAAGAGTTATTTAAAAAAAAAAGAAAGAAAGAAAAGTATTTGTCTCTCCCATTCCAGGTACCCAATATGCTTACTCAGGGCATTTGTTGTTAACATTTCTTTTCTATTTTAACAGAATTTTTCCATGCAAATACAAGTTCTTGTGTCTTATTTTTCACACAAATGGATGAAGAATATACATAAATTCAGCACTAAATCCATCTCAGCTTTCTGAAAAGATTTTTAACCTTCAGATTCAGAACCTAACAGATTTCAAACCTGTTTCCCATGGAGTGAGACAAGCATGCTGAAGTTTGCTGAGGGCCACACCTTGTGGAGAGGAGGCCTTCCTGGCTGAGAGGCACCCACTCCAAAATTGGGGCAGGTGGCAGTGAATTGGACTTCTCTGATCAAGCTCCAAAGTATACTCTTTTTTTTTTTTTTTTTTGAGACAGTCTCACTTTCTTGCCCCCAGTAGAGGTCCACGCTGTCATAGCTCACAGCAACCTCAAATTCTTGAGCTCAAGCTATCCTCTTGCCTCAGCCTTTTAAGTAGCTGGGAATACAGACGCCCACCACAATGCCTGCCTAGCTATTTTTTAGAGATGGAGTCTTGCACTTTCTCACGCTGGTCTTCAACTCCTGAGCTCAAGCGATCCACCTGCTTCAGCCTCCCAGAGTGCTGGGATTACAGATGTGAGCCACCGTACCCAGACCAAAGTATACTCTTGTGCCCGAACTACCTGTGACCTCTCCAAAACCCACATTCTTCCTCTGTAAAATGTGCCTGCTCACAATAATAATAACCCTTAGAGCCAGTGGAAGGCTAAAAGAGATCTTACAAGTTAATTTCCAGGCTCGGCGCCTGTGGCTCAAAGGACTAAGGCGCCAGCCATGTACCCCTGAGCTGGCCGGTTCGAATCCAGCCTGAGCCTGCCAAACAACAATGATGGCTGCAACCAAAAAATGGCTGGGCATCGTGGCGGGTGCCTATAATAGTCCCACCTACTTGGGAGGCAGAGGCAGGAGACTCGCTTGAGCCCAGAAATTGGAGGTTGCTGTGAGCTGTGATGCCACGACACTCTACCCAGGGTGACAGCTTGAGGCTCTGTCTCAAAAAAAAAAAAAAAAAGTTAATTGCCAGATGCTATGCTCAGTGTAATTAGTACTCAGGAAAGCATTGTTAATTTTCTGAGAATATAATGGTGAATACCCTCAAGGAAGTGACTGGCTTCACTACCTGCTGAGAAAAATAGAAATAGAGGCCTCTCACTTATTTTGCGAGAGGGTTTTAGGAGGCCGGAAGAAGTCAGGAGAGATTGTCCAAGTGAGACCTGATGGGTGGTAAGCGTTATCCTGGCTGTGGTGGAGGATGAGGAAGAAGGCAGAAGAAGGGGGCTTGTGCAGAGCAGGGTAGCCTCACCACTGAGAACACAGTAACAAGTGCTAGCGGGGGACAGACAGCAGAACCACAGGCAGTGGGAACTGCAGCGGGAGGGTCTTGTGAGGACCAGACCTCAAGGGTTGTGTGTTCAAAGCTGAGTACCCTGGACTTTACCTTGAAGACAGTAGGGGTCTAGAGTGAGTCTCTACACCAACCACTACTGTTTTCCTCTTAAGAAAACATTGATATAATTAAAAAAGAAAGGATAAAGGAAATTGTTCAGAGAAGGGGCAGAAAGTTAATTGCGCTCTCATTCACAGGGCATGGTGACTGTTGCCCAGGTGAGCCTGGCACCTCTCATTTGATTTCTCCCATCTCCCTTTTCCTAGTGTTGTCCACTTTAAGGACATCCTTTTTTCTGTGCTTGATTCATGCCCTTAAATGTGTATGTATCCTTGTAATGTAAAACATACAGTACTGTTTTCTGTGGGTTTTCAACTTACCTAAATGCTAAAAATCATTTCCTATTCTAAAATCTTTTTCTTCCTATCCAAGCCATATAATAACAGTTTGAAATAATCTAAATACCACACCCCAGGGGGTAGTTAAGAAACCGTGGTACCTCAGCAGTGTGAAATAACACACCTCCATTAACAAGGAAAGCTCTGGACACGATGGCAGACGTGTATATGACCACATTAAGTGAGAAAAGCAGATAAAATTGTCTTCATACTGTGAAAACAACCATGAAAAAATACATATTCACACAGTCAAAGGCTGGAAAGGATCAGAGAAAATAAAAAGTTATGTATGACTTAGCAAGGGATTTGTGGGTAATATTTCTCACATATAGTATTCCCCCTTATCCAAGGGTTCTACAGCACAATGCTTTTGCTATATGGTTTCTTTCAAGCTATGTATTACCTAACAGGTCGACAAATTGAGAAAAATCAAAAGGTTGGATATTTTGTATTTAGATATCTCCTTTCAAAAGTAGTATATAGACTTGTATACAGAATATGATCTCAGCTAAAAAGAATAATAAAAATAAAAATGGATAATTAAGCTCTAGCCATAATTGCCCTGGGATCATTTCTTTCTACTTCACATTCTGAAATTGTTCAGTTTATATTTTAATTTGATAATGGAAATACTGTCAATTTCTAGTTTCATTTTACTCTCTGGACTTCCTTCTATGTGCCTGAACAGTAATGCTTGGATTCTTTTTTGGTAAATCCTGATTACATTTACCCGAGAGGTTAAGGGATAGTTATACGTTTACAGCATCAAAGTAGTTCATATCTGCTGATTTCTCAACGTAAGTAAAACATTCTTCAACTGGTAATAAGAGATCTTATTAACTCATTCTAAGAAACCACCTGAAAAACGGGAACTGCGATTGCTAAATACGGTTTATGGATTGCCAAAGATTAACACATTTTTCTGGTGATGTGAGTTTCACCAAATGTTTTGCTCCTTAGCAAAAACAAATAGTATTGATTATTTAAAGAGGAAGTGTTGCAACTTCTACAGAATAATAGCCAACTTCATGTTGACTTTGGCAATTGTACTGATCTTGCAAGTGTAACCAACATTCTTGAAAACACAGTCTTCATAAATTCGCTAAGTAGTTCTAATTGGGAATGTTTTTCAATTAATAAAAGGGATTATCCCATAAAAGTATGTAATAGTATTATTTCTCTATTTTTAGCATAAACATGAACCATACATTTTATGTCTTTATCAAAATATCCAGGGAGAGTAAATGAGTCTCCTGTGTTTCTGTTTGTTTGTAGACAGGGTCTTGCTCTGTTTCCCAGGCTGGAGTGCAGTGGCATGATCAGAGCTCACTACAACCTTGGATTTGGGCTCAAGTGATCCTCCCATCATACGCAGTGGTCTAAGTAGCACCATGCTTGGCTAATAATATATATATATATATATACACATATATATATATATATATATATATATATGCATATGACGTTAAGAAAGCTGAGCAAACTGAAGTGCAATCTTTCTGGCTTCAGGATTAAATACTGAGTTAGAAGGGAGCTTTACAATTGAATTTATGTTCAAATTACTCAGACCATAAGATTGGGACAAGGAAGGCATACATTTGGGGATAAAAAACAAAGTATTGCTTTCAATTTTTCGCATAATTCTAACAATATTTAATACTGTTAGGCTTGGCGCCCATTGCACAATGGTTGTGGCACCAGCCACGTACCCCAAGGGTGGCAGGTTCGAACCTGTCCCAGGCCAGCTAAACAACTGCAACCAAAAAAAATAGCTGGTGTTGTGGTGGGAGCCTGTAGTCCCAGCTACTTGGGAGGCAAAAGAATCACTTTCACCCAAGAGTTTGAGGTTGCCTGGTGACCTGTGATGCCACAGCACTCTACCAAGGGCGATGTAGCGAGACGCTGTCTCAAAAAATAAATAAATAAATAAATACTGTTAGATATAGGTTAAAACAATGATTAAAATCTTTAGACACCACTCTGTAATATTTTGAAATTCAAAGAAAGAAACAGAAAAGAAAATAGATGAAGACCTTTTTTCTCTCACCCAAATTCCCTTCTAAGAGGGCCCGGTGAGTCACCCACAAAGTATGTCTTACTAAAGGAGTTTTGCTGACCCAGTATAATGTGGTTTGCTTTCCAGTTGATTCCAGCATAGCTTCGTCAAATGGCAGATTGAAGACCTCCTTGTCTTAGCTCTAGCCTTCCCTCCCAGTGACTCCAGGGCTGCAGACAGAGCCTGGCCTGGCTGCCGACTGAGGAATCTCTAGGGCTCACCCTGTGACCGACCAGCCCCTGCCTTGAGATGAGCTGCCTTTTCTGGCTCAGCCAATGTGTACCTTCCATGTATTGATTTATGATTTAACCTATAATTCCTGTCCCCGTGAATGTGCAAAACCAATCTGGAACTGGCCATTTCCACTCAGATTCTCAAACCTCTTGAAGGACTTCTTGGCCCCCAGACTGCAATTACACACATTCAGCTCAGAATAATTCTCCTTAAATTGTTAAAAAAAAATAAGGGCAGTGCCTGTGACTCAAGGGAGTAGGGCGCTGGTCCCATATGCTGGAGGTTGTGGGTTCAAACCCTGCCCCGGCCAAAACTGCAAAAAGAGAAAAAAAAATAATGATAACAATAAATCTTTAGACACCACTGGCGGAGCTTTTGTGAGTTGTTTTCTTGCTTGCTTGCTATTTATATGATATTAATCAATTTAAAGTTACTCCCTTTTATTTCTGATGTCATATGTGTCTTCTGTAAGCCAACATACAAATGATGTTGCTACACACACAACTCGAAAGGGATTTTTCAATCATTTTTTTCCAGAAATGATTTATTTAATAATAATCTAGCTCTTCAAAAACAGAAACTACTTCATATATTCTCTATAACAATGTCCAGATCAAGTTGCATTTTTTGGAGTATTGTGTTCAAACATCAGCCTGTCTTTCTAAGTATGTTGAAATTTTTTAGGCAATAAATAAATGAGATACCTTAGGTACACAATCCTCCTGCCTCAGCAGCAGAGCCAATTCCACAGTTTAGTTTATTTGCTAACCTGGGAGTCTTCAGGAAAAAAAAATCGCGCTTCATTGCATTGATCCTGTCACTTTTCTTCTTTACTTTTACATTATAAACCAACCAACCCCAAGATTTATTTTCTGACCTTTTAACCATTTCATTTTCCATGTTGGATAAATAAGTTCAGCGGAAGCACGTGTTTTGAGGATTTTGCCTAGATTAGCTCTATTGAGACTATAAATTGTAATCAGAGGCTCATTTTGTAAATTTCCAATTCATTCCTCTGGGAAGGATTCCTGAAGTTAGTAGAAGCTCTCGCTCTAATGTCTTCTAAAGCTAGATGAGCATGGGCTTTCTAAGGAGAAAATGCAAAATAGAAAAGCTGCTTCAAGGAAGAGTGAGCTGTTGTTGATGAAAGACAGAAAATAACCCAAGAATGCAAATGAACCTCCTGCAAATTTGTATTCGATGTTTGGTCTCTTTCTCTCTGTGTCTCCTGTACTCTCATTCTGTCTCTCTCTTGCTCTCTCCTCTCTCTCTCTCAAGACTTGGGATACTGAATTATTCAACAATATTTATTGACACCTATTCTGTGTGAGACACGGTTCTGGTTGCTGGAGTTGTATCAGTGAACAAAACATGCGGCAATCCTTGCCTTTCTGGAGTTTACGTGGAGTAGAGACAGTCTAATATATTAACATACATAATAGATACTGGAGTATGATAGAAGGTGCCTAGGGCTACAGAGGAAAGAAATAGAACAGAACAAGGAGGTTCACAGGTAGGATGGCTGTGATTTTAAATAAAGTGGTTAAGACAGGCCTCGGGAAGAAAGTACCCTTTGTGCAGAGACTTGAAGGAAGAGAGGGAGTTAGGCTTGTGAATACCCAAGGGGCAGGTGTTCCAGGTAGAGGGAACAGCCATTGCAAAGGCTCTGCACTGCAGTTTACCGGGTATGTTCAAGGACGCCAAGGACGCTGTGGAATGAGCAGGAGGGAAAGGGCAGTAGGAGGCAAGGTTGGAGAAGTGAGGACCTTCCTTGATGAGATTCCCCCAAAGGGCCGGCCAAAAAGTAGCGAGAAGGCTGACGTTTACAAGAGAACAAGGGAAGCGGCCGTGAGGAAAAGTTAGAACAACGTCAGGTACAATTAAAAACCTGAAAGAAGCCCAGTGTTCTCAGAGTACTTTCCCTGTAATCCACAGTTAGCAATATGACTTTGCAGCTACGCAAACACACACAAGTAATTACAACAAAGGTTTCACAAACTAATACCTACGCACCATTGTGTTCAGGGTGCACTGAAGATTTTGGTGCCATTCAAAACTAGTAGGTTTCTCTTCTTTATTCAACACTAATGAAATTAATTCAATTGATTTAGGACCTAGTAAAAGTTATGATTTGCAGCTGAAAAAGCCTGGCCGGAGGCAATGTGATCTTGTTGGCTACACCCTAACACTTGGATAACATAATCACATCATCGTCAACTCTGAGCAGCATTAGCTAAAAACCACATCAGGGCTAATGACTTTAAGCAGGGAACCACCATTAGCTCATTAATCAAAATCCAATGTGTATATAAGACATTCTGCTTTCATGACAGCTGCCATTATATAAAAATATTGTGCAGGCTGGGTCGCCACGAGGAAATGTAAAACACGCGAACTTCGGGCACGCCATCCCTGACAGGCTGCCAATATTTATGGAAGTTGGCTAAAGAGATATTACTCCAAATAAACAAATGTTTAATGTTTCTGTAAAAGTACAGACATGACCTTAATTAGTAAATCTGCTAATAGATTTTGTTGATGATTTCCAGACAAATCTTTAGATATATTTATTTTTAGAAAACAGTGGAAATTTTAGAATTGTATCTCAAAATGCTTTGAAAGCTACTTTTTTTCCCTTTTTTTTTGAGACAGGATTGCACTATGTTGCCCTTGGTAGAGTGTAGAGTGCTGTGACATCACAGCTCACAGCAACCTCAAAAGTCTTGGGCTTCAGAGATTCCCTTGCCTCAGCCTCCCAGTAGCTGGGATTACAGGTGCCCACCACAAGACCTGGCTATTTTTTTTTTTTTTTTTTTTTGTAGTTAGCACTGTTGATTGAGAGGAGCATGATTTTATGTGTATATGAAGCACTGGTACTTTTCCTAACTGTTGAATTTTCCTTTCAAAACTCAAAAGTTCATTTTCAACCAGATTACAATTTCAGAGGCCTTTTTTTCTGTTGCAGAAAGTTCTTAGATTTACATTTGGATGGGTTTGAGTTTTATAAGGCAGTCATGCACCAAATAATGACATTTTAGCCCCAAACGGAGCACCTATATGATAGTGGCCATGTAAGATCATAATGCAGCGTTTTTCCTCTACCTTTGCACATTTACATGCATCAGACACATAAGTCCTCAGCACTGCACTGCATTTGCCTGCACAGGTGCCTGCACAGCCCAAGAACAACAGGCTAGCCCACCACATGGCCCAGGCGTGTTGCAGGCTGTGCCATCTGCACTTGCTCACAGGGGACAAAATCTCCTAAATATGCATTTCTCAGAATGTGTCCCTGTCATTAAGTGCCACATGACTGTCAACTCACAGAAATCTTAGAAACATATTCTTTTTTTTTTTTTTTTTGTAGAGACAGAATCTTACTTTGTCACCCTCGGTAGAGTGCCGTGGCATCACACAGTTCATAGCAACCTCCCACTCCTGGGCTTAGGCGATTCTCTTGCCTCAGCCTCCCAAGTAGCTGGGACCACAGGTGCCTGCCACAACACCCAGCCATTTCTTTGTTGCAATTCAGCCGGGGCTGGGTTTGAACCCACCACCCTCGGTATATGGGGCCAGCACCTTACTGACTGAGCCACAGGCGCCACCCGAAACATATTCTTATATGTAAGTAAATTCCACTTAATACTGTGTTATTATTGAGCACTTAAAATGATGCATAGTGTATCCATGATATAAATATGTATATTATAACATATACATGTATATACTATGTATTTGTAATTTTAAAACTTGCCAGGAAGGAAAATGTACTTAGCTTCTGAATAGCTGTTACCCTTCTGAAGGGAGAATAGCATAACATTTTAATTTCTAAATAAGCAAATGTGAGAAAATTTCTCTCTGCATTTGTGTGTTTGAAGATTTAAAGGGCTTGCCTCTTTTGGTACTGTAGATGGCCATTGATTCTAAAACTAAGACCAGATCTAAAACATAACACTCTATCCTCCGCTTGTACAGGAGAGAAGCTGGTAGATACTTCTGTTTAAACAGTTACATGCTGTAGACACGGTTCTTAGCCAAGAAAGTCCTAGTCCCTGTGATAAGGGGAGCAGCCTTGAGATACAGTCAGAAATTTAGATTAGATATCAGAATAACTTCGTCTCTCTGCAAGACTCTCAAACCTGCCTGAGGATTTCGAGGACAAGAGCTTTGCTTGAACAGCCTGGGTCCTATCCTACGTGGAAATAGAAGGGATTGTCAGTGTCACAAAGTCCTTTTAAAGTTTGATCAAAGGATGTCCTATTTCCCGTGGTACCTTACACATCTGAAGCGATGAAGGTCTTTGGCCTGTCAGGAGGGCTCCTCCTGCTTTCTGGGTTCGCTCATGCTCAGAATCAGGTGTCTGTGGGCTGTTCTGGATTTTGGCTCTATGTCAGAGTAGGACGGACGGCTATTTTGGATGGTTTGATACTCCACGCTCATGATCTGTATCTCGGAACTGGCTGTCCTGTAAACGGAGTGGTAAATAATTTTTATAAGTTCCTTTATCCTCATACTGACTGTGGCATCAGGAAATGTGAGCATCTTTGGGGCATTCTCACTGAAAGTTCAGTCTTATATAAACCATTGTGTTCACCTACTATCGGTGTCGGCTTAGTAACATGCTCTATTCACAGAATGCGATTAGCTATCTTCAAGCTAAACGCAATAGGGAATAATAGTGGTCCATCTAGGGGAACATACCCAGGGCCAGTGGAAGGGAAAAACTCAGCATCATCTCGACAGGAAAATGTGGGACCCTATTCAGGAGAAGCGTCGTGTGGAGACCGTTGGTCCCTCGTCGGACTGTGTACATTTTGTATCTCAGTCTAAGTCAAGGAACTCACCTGTACATTCTGGTGGTTCAAACAACTTTCCTCATCTTGGCTTTCTGATTATTGGAGGACTACACTACGTTTCTGTATTCGGGGGCATTAATTCAATTCCTATCTTTTGCCTTTTTAATGGTGTTCTTTTTAAAATGAGTTTGCACTACTGTACGGGCTTATAAACTCTTTGGGTGGAAGAAAAAGAAGAAAAAGAAGCTTCCTCAGACTTCTTTTAAATTTGTAGTGAAGGTGATTCTTATAAATAAAGTTTTGAATAGCTCAAAAAATAAATAAAGTTTGAAATAAGTATGAAGGGTTTTTTTTTTTTTTTGAGACAGAGGCTCACTTTGTTGCCCTGGGTAGAGTGTTCCGTGGCGTCACAGCTCACAGCAACCTCAAACTCTTGGGCTTAAGCAATACTCTTACCTCAGCCTCCCAAGTAGCTGGGATTACAAGTACCTGCCACAATGCCCGGCTTTTTTGTTGCAGTTATCACTGTTTAGCAGGCTGAGGGGTTCGAACCCACCAGCCCCTTTGCATGTGGCTGGCGCCCTACCCACTGATCTACGGGCGGAGCCAAGGACGAAGGTCTTAACTGAGCTACTCAGAAGGCACAGCGAGGCAGAAGGAGCGCTGTGGGAGAGAACGAGAAAGTCTGGTCCTCAGCCTTCCAGGCTGCTCTCCTGTGAGAAGTTGGGGTGCCTCAGCAGGCTCAGGCCACACAGACCTGGGGAGGGGAGCCAGTTAGGGGAGGGCGCCGCTACAGGAGACTCTAGTTATTTCTATCTGTCAATCAGGAGTATCTGCAGAGGAGCTTCTGAATTCCGTACTGGGCAGGGTGCTCTGTAGAATGTGTATAAGAAAGAAAAACATCATTGCTTACTCTTAACAGGTTAACAATCAAATTTGAAGCGATCCGTGCGTATGAAGTAATTAGAAAAACATAATTGCAGGCTGGGCTGAACTGGAGAGCCACAGAAGGGTGGAGAGGGCATTTCAGATGTGGCTGAATGTGACTAAAGCCCGAGGGAGGAATCCCCCCGACTATCAGAACAGGTTATTAAATGAGGCTTCTGGCTATAGTGCAGATGTTTTAAAGGGCACGAGAGGTGATGAAGTGAAATAGTTGAATAAACAGTGGTGTGTGGTCATGGAATGCTTTGAAAATTAGACAGAGGATTCTAGGTGTGAGGATGGTGGGAAAGAAGCACGTGTGTGCTCTTGAGCTGTCAAGGGCATATGGACAACTGTGTTTCAGAGCTTCCCTTGGCAATGGCTTTCAGAATTCAGTATCTGTACAGATTCAAAATGGAATGAAAGGTCAGCTTATTTTTCCTGCTTCTTCTTCTTCTTCCCCCCCCCCCCCCGCAGTTTTTGGCCAGGGCTGGGTTTGAACCTGCCACCTCTGGCATATGGGGCCAGCCGCCCTACTCCTTTGAGCCATAGGCACCGCCCATTCCTGCTGCTTCTTAATATCAAGATCCTGGGATCTGGGCGGCACCTGTGGCTCATCGAGTGGGGTGCCGGCCCCATATACCGAGGGTGGCGGGTTCAAACCCAGCATCGGCCAAACTGCAAAAACAGAAAAACAGCCGGGCATTGTGGTGGGCTCCTGTGGTCCCAGCTACTCGGGAGGCTGAGGCAAGAAAATCACCTAAGCCCAGGAGTTGGAGGTTGCTGTGAGCTGTGTAATGCCACGACACTCAACGGAGGGCAATAGAGTGAGATTCTGTCTCTACAAAAAAAAAAAAAACAAATACTGGGATCTTTCAGTTAATTGATCACGTGATCATTTTTGAACAACTTGAGGAAAGCAGCCTCATTCTCGACCAGACTGCTCCTGCTGACCCCTGGCTGGTGTGTTCTTTGGGTTTTCTCGGCTTCTGAGCACCACGTGCTGTTTCTTAGAAAGGCTCACACGCAGCAGCAATAGGTAATGTGGCAAATATAAGAAAGTGCTGACTTCGTAAGCATAAAATCTTGACAGTTTTATCTCACATTCCAAGGTAGAGATTACACACTCATGTGACATTAGGGAAGGGCGTGGGAGCTGCTCTCGGGGCCACGCACAGAAGCCAGAGCAGAAACCTGGGCCGTCCTGCGTGTTGTGCCAGTTTACTCCCTCAGCCGGGTCACTTCCCCACCCTAGGTTTCCTCTAAAGAGAGGAGGATGAAGCTGGATAAACTAAATCAAAGTTCCAGCTCAAATTTTATGTAAAACTCCATTTCTTCGGTTTCAGTGGTCCAGCTTTGGCCTGGCCTCACGCTGCTCAGCAGGGCCTAGCTGGAGACAAGGAAGGGAGTCTGGGTGCACCGTGGGGGGTTCTCTGGGGACAGTGGCGTCCTGAGAGAATTCAGCTCACCACTGGGCAGTCCCAGTTCTACAGAATTGGGGAAGGACGTGCTGTGGAGTCTGCTGTCCACTACGTAGAGATTCTTGTGGCCCAGCCCCTGTGGACTGCTGGCTGAATTCTTGGAGTGCAAATTATTCATAAAGCCACCTACATTAGTTGAGTAGCAATAAGAGCATGTGTCTACACGACTAGACTCCAAAGGCAGAGTGACGCCAGTCTCCCCTAAGCCTGGGGTCCCCGCGCAATCGTCAGGCTGCCGGTGGCAGTGGGGACGCTCACTTCCTGGCTCACTTCACGGCATGTATGTGCCCTTCTTTCCATTCTGCCTGTGCCATCTCGGGTCACGTGCCTGTCCCTGGTCTAATCTCCGTGGGAGTATGGCCATGAACTTGACCCAGTCAGTTTCTATCCCGGGTGATCCGGATGGGGTCAGTTTCCTCTGACATGTATGAAAAAGAGGTAGTTTTCGGGCTGCACCTGTGGCTCAAAGGAGTAGGGCGCTGGCCCCATATGCAGGAGGCAGTGGGTTCAAACCCAGCCCTGGCCAAAAAAAAACTGCCAAAAAAAAAATGGTAGTTTTCTGAAAACGACTTTGGTTCTGTAAGATACTAATGAATATTTTTCAGATAGTGAACACCTTCCACTACTTGAAAAGTGTCTGGGCTTGAGGGCAAAGACAGGATCTTTTACATTCTTTTTTTTTTTTTGCAATTTTTGGCTGGGGCTGGGTTTGAACCCACCACCTCCAGCATATGAGCCACAAGCGCTGCCTGAGAGGATCTTTTAGTTAATAAAAATAATTTACCTTGTGGGCACCAGAGCACTGGGTTTGTTGACAAGCACAGGGTATATTACAGTCTTATAAGAGTCAAAAGGATGTGCATTCCTCAGACTAATATGCCCTTCAAAGTGAAGTCTAATAATCCCAATGGCCTCTATTCTTTTGTCTGAACTGGGTTTCTCATTTGCTGCTATTGACTTGGGCTGTAATCACATGCTCCACGCAGCTGGAAGGGAGTTGTCTAAGATAATCTGTCTACCACATGTGAGGATTGGAGATTATAGCAAATGTACAGTCGATGAACCTGCTGGCTGGAATTTGGGGTGAGAGAAAATTCGAGAAATATACTTGGACAGATCTCTAGAGATTTGGCTAAGAACAGCAGACATATTTTAAAGGATTTCCCCCCCTTGATTCGTAGTATAATTATGCTTTAAATCATGAATGTAACCTGTTTCTTGTTTTTGTTTTTTGCAGTTTCTGGCTAGGGCTGGGTTTGAACCCACCACCTCTGGCATTTGGGGCCGGCGCCCTACTCCTTTGAGCCACAAGCGCCGCCCCTCTATTTCTTGATAGATGAGTTTGAACTGCAGAAATGCCTGTTTGACTTTGACCTCAGCTGATGGCATTGTTTTAATGCTAATACAGTTGATACGTGTGTCCTTTCTTTAGCTAGGAGACCTCTCAGAGCTGACTGGAATCACTGTGTCATCTAGGAGGACCTCCCCTCTCCATGCTTCCACTTTGCGCCTGGACAGGGGGCCTTGGCTGTGGCTTAACTGAATTTCTGGGCCCATAAGTGTGGTTTCCTGAAAAGGAAAATGAAACCTTGTCTCTATGTCCTTATGGGTCTAACGTGCATGCTGTTTTTTTTTTTAAACTGTGCCTCTGACTCACATTGAACAACCCTATTTCACTCCAAAGGGGGAGAGTTAAATTTATGTTACATGCCTGTAAGGCATTTTAAAGTTAATCGGGCCCTTTGGGTCTAATTTAGTTTATGTAAGATTGCTGTTGATGATTAGAATAGCTATTTAAGATTTTTGTTAACAGTCTGTTACGTGGATCTAATGGAAACCCTCCAAAAGCAGCCTGTTCACTTTCCCCTGTCAAATTCCGGTTCCAGAGACTTCACACATGTTGTGAGTAGACATCAGTATGAAAAGGGGATAGCGCGCAAATTAAAATCAGAAGTGTTCTCAAAGTGCCAGCGTTGAGCTTTGGTTAAAAACATCTGTCACATAAAACCAAACATTCAGAGCCATCGTGACAATTGTCTTTATTTTTCATATATTTGGCATTTTCATCATTTTATGTTACTGCTCCCTGGGGAATTTTCCCTACGAATGACTGCTTTCCATCATCACTGATTTCTCTACACTAACAACACTTGTAAGGCTGTGGTCCCAACACGAGAAAGTCTGAGAAGCCCAAGCAGAGCTGGAACCCTAACGGCCTCGTGGAATCTGAATGCGCAGAGCACTTTAATGGAGTGAATATATTTCACTCATACTGGCCAATATTAGATCGAACTCACTCTTTGATTCCTCCTACGTCTACGTTATTTTCCAGCATTTCAGAATTTACAGGTGCTGTCCTTGTTTTACAGACATCAACAGCCACCAGGAGGCCTGTGGGCACCAGGCCTCCCTTTGATACCATCAGAGCCAGGCCAGGATGCTCTGGAATCACTCTCTTGTTCTTTATTATAAATCACACATTTTTTTTTCGATTTCAGATTTTATTTCTCTCATTACTTTGTTTCATGCTTTAAACATTGCACTCCTTTATTCTGCTTCCATTTTTGGTTTTCCAGGCCTTGTGTTCCAAACCTCAGCCCTTCTGTACCCTCGTTTCTCCTCCTCGTTGGCTTCTGCCAACGTGGTTTCCTTTCCCCTCCTTTACTCGTGTTTCTTGTTGAGAGTGAGCAATTTCTCGGAAAGCATGTAAGTGGCCCAGGGCCTTCAGCTAAGGATCCAATCCCAGAGGTGACATCAAGGAAGTCAGTGGGTACCACCTCCCCGGCGCCACGTCACACGCCCAGGGAGAAGCACCTGTTTCTTCTGTGGTTGGGGATTGTGCATGCAGCAAAGATGCTAAGAGATTGGTGGCAAATGTTTTTTTTTTTTGTAGAGACAGAGTCTCACTTTATTGCCCTCGGTAGAGTGCTGTGGCATCACACAGCTCACAGCAACCTCCAACTCCAGGGCCTAGGAGATTCTCCTGCCTCAGCCTCCCGAGTAGCTGGGACTACAGGCACCCGCAACGACCCCCGGCTATTTTTTGTTGCAGTTTGGCCGGGGCCGGGTTTGAACCCCCCACCCCCGGTATATGGGGCCGACGCCCTACTCACCGAGCCTCAGGCGCTGCCCTGGTGGCAAATATTTTGAAGATTCATCCTATTCCTTAAATTAGAAGAAAGATCTCTAATTTTATGTAATGAGTATTTGACATTAGAAATGGTTTTAAAACACTAATGCAAAAGGTTGTGGGTCATCAACCCTGACTCACTCTCTTTCTGGTCACCCCAGCTGGTCACCACAATCTTTTGCTTCTTTACGTTGCCACTGACATCATGCATGGGATTATATCAGTGCCCACATCCTCTTTGTTATTTATTTATTTATTTTTCTTGGCTGAGAAAATGTTCAATGTCATGACTTCTGACACATATGCAAAGGCCTGCAGTCACGTCCCCCAGTACTGATTATATAACTTCAAAGTTTCGTTAAGCCTTTAGTCTTTAAGCCTCAAATAAATAATTTTTAAACCAAGCTTTTGTTTCTATACCCCAACAATAATGATAAAAATGCCCTCACCT